>OMLP01023015.1:0-11815 GCA_900302685.1 Spondyliosoma cantharus | reverse complement strand
GTCTTCTTCCTGCTCTGTGCCAGCGCAGTGCCCAATGGATTCGGCGTTTTCTTTACTGTCTTCTTGACTGACACTCCCAGTCACCACTGCCTGGTTCCTGAGGTCAACCTGAGCCAAGCTTGGCGTGATGCTACCATCCCAAAAGAGGTAATTAAGTTTTGGATCACAACTCCTAAAAAGCAAAAGGTGGAGTGTAACAGTTTTTTTATTCAAATATTCACATAGATATTTAGCTAACTTAAAGGGTACGTATTTTGTATATGCTGTTATGTTTGTTGGCTAATTGTTGAATCGATCAAACATTAATATTTTTTCAGACAACAGACATGCACAAAAGTTGAATTTAATATTGGTTTCTAATGTTATTAGATACTGTTTGACCTCAGTGTCAAACATTCACTGAAGTGGAATCACTACAGTGAGACTTTTTTTTTTTTTTTAAATTCAGGCTTCAAGCATAATGGCCGTTGTTAAATTACAATTTATTTTTGTAGGAGTGGTTTATGTATGTACCTCTTCTGCGTCTGCTGTACAAAATCAACTCCTCAAGATGGACCTGTAATGCCATATTGCTACTTTCCACATTCATGTGAAGGTAGAAAGGTTCAGGTTCTGTTGACACATTGTACAAAGCTGCCATCATGCACAGTACGTACAGTGTTTGGAAATGTTACCCATGCAGTTTGTGTCACTGTGACTGTGAGGTGGTGGACGGGAAGCAGGAGCTGAGCAGTTGCAGCAGATACAGGCTGGATGTGGTCAGAAATCTGTCTGCTCAGGGACTCGTTCCTGGCAGAGACGTCAACCTCACGGATCTGCAGCAGGAGGGCTGTGTGGACGGATGGAGCTACAGCAGAGACATCTACCAATCCACCGTAGTCTCTGAGGTGAGTGTGTACCCGGGTTATATGTGGGTTTGTACCGGTTATACAGGTTATACACCAGGAGGAGTTTTACTTTTCTGTTTTTTTTATAGGGTTTTCTCAGGATCATAGTTACTCATTAAACCTGACTAGAGCACTGCATGTACTCTGTGGATAGAAAAGACAATTACACCTTTTTGAAAAAACCTTTCTAGCATTTTGCTCAGAGAGGCAGCGTTTGATTGGTTTTTAATTGCCAATAGTTATTTTTGATCATCAACAGAGAGAGATACAGCAATCAATGAAAATGTGTCAATAATGTGTCATAGTTGAGTGGTAATAGCTCAGTGGTCTGCAACCTTTGGCTAAAATGTACATTATCAGTTATTGGTAGATAAAGAAATTATAGCAAATAGATAAAGCCAATAATACAAAGCCAAATTGCTTTTGTTGACATAAAAAAGTGTAGCATCTACACATAGTAATTGGTGGTATGTACCTTTACAGTTGTTTTGTGAGCTGCCAATAAACAAAGAGAAACAAACATGCTGTTGTCACGCTCATAAGGTCAAACTGCTGCACCTGTGAAGAGCCAAGCAATGATGTGAACATTTTTTTCACAAGAGGAATACAAACAAGAGGAAAAAGTCTTCAAGTTTAACCATAGAATCTTATCACAGCTACAGAACATCAAATAAAACATCTTTGCTCACCTAATGTTAGCCTTTCTTACACTCACGTGCATGAAAACGCATTCAAATGTATCGGTTATGTTATCATTATCAGCCATGAGAGTCAGGTAATTGTCGGTTATTGGATCGGCTGAAAAAATTCCATATCGTGCATCCCTAGTTTGAACATTGCTGGAAACATTTGGGATAAGTACAAAACTCAACAAAATATATAACAAAGGTCTAGTTTTTTTTTTAGACATTTAATGCAGAAATATTAAATATATTATAATATATTCAATTGTTTTATTGTCCACACTCCAGTTTGACCTGGTGTGCAGTGACCAGTGGAAGCAGCCGTTCACCACCACGCTTTTGTTACTGGGAGTTCTTTTTGGATCCTTCATCTCAGGACAGCTCTCAGACAGGTACTGAAAACACCATTTCACAAGTAAACGAAAAGTAAGTATTCGAAAAATTACATTTGAAATTGCTGCTAATCCTTTTACATCGGTTAACTTGTTAATCATTGTAGCTCTTTAAATGAACAGTGTAGTGTAAATCTTTATAATTCTTCCTGAAGATGAGATAGTAATAGCTGTAGAGTAAGGATACTCTACATTTGCCAAAAGAAAATTCACATATAATTTTCAGCAACCTTTCCTGTAGACTTATTTTGTAGAGTAGACGGAAAACATTTGTTTTATGATCAGTATTTGTTCTTTGCACTTTAACCTTGTTATAAAATCTTATTTGTATTTCTTATTATTTCATTGTTTGAACTCTTATCAGGTTTGGAAGAAAGCCTGTTCTCTTTGCAACCATGGCAGTTCAGACATTTTTTACCATTGTCCAAATCTTTTCACCTTCTTGGACGGTGTTCTCCATCCTCTTTTTCATGAGCGGTTTGGGACAGATCTCCAACTATATATCTGGTTTTGTGCTGGGTAAATGTTTAAACATTTCATACTTAAGTAACATTAAATAATACTTCTATACAGTGGTCAGTGTTTTTGAATTATGTAGATATTTTCTGTATACTGTACGCGTTTTATTGTATCACCACCATTTCTTTCTCTTGTTTTCTGTTTCCGTGCAGGTGCTGAAATCTTGACGGGCAACGTGCGGGACATATTTTCGACCATGGGTATATCTTTGGGCTTTGCTGTCGGCTACATGCTGCTACCTCTGTTTGCTTATTTTTTAAGAGACTGGAAATCTCTGCTGTTGGGTCTCTCTCTACCTTGCTTTGCATACATCCCCCTCTGGTGGTAGGTTACACTCGTAATAGAGTATTTGTCACATGAAGTTGACCTTACTTTGTTGTAGAAGCCCCTCTGATCCCTGCCTGAACCTTTGTGCATCTCCGTTGATTACTGTGGAAGGTTCATCCCAGAGTCTCCTCGGTGGCTCCTCTCTCAGGGGAGAGTGGAAGAGGCAGAGGCCATAATAAGAAAGGCTGCTAAAATCAACAAAGTTGAGGCTCCTCAGGTCATCTTTAAAGATTACAGTACTCATGTAAGTTTACTTTGACTTTAATCATGCAGGACCAGACACATCAACCTATGGGTGTGCATCAGGACATACAATGTTAATGCAATTGACCTTGTGGGGATAATGAATGTCTGTACCACATTTCATGGTGATCCATCAGGTAGCTGATAGCTGGTAGCGACAGACCAACCAACTACAAAACAAAAAACGGCAGGTGGCGTGTGTCTTGTGTCTTGCAGGCAGATGAGACTAATACACATCCTAAGAACCACCACAATTTCTTCCACCTGCTGAGCACAAGAAACATCAGAAACACAACTATCATCCTGTGCCTGTTGTGGTGAGTAACCAGTCTGAACATTTCAAGCAGCAAATAGAAAGTAAATCTTCGGCATTAAATAACAGTTGCTATTCTTGTACATTATAGTGTTTTATAAATATGTCAGCAAAATTCATTCCAGTTAATGTCAGTACACACGCCAAAAACCACAGAGTTGGGCACACAGGTCTTGCAGAGCAACTTATGGAACCTGCAAGTCTGACTTACAGCCGATAACCTCAAAGTTTAGAGTTGTGTTTCACATCTCTTGGCTTTTTTTTAAGACAAATGTGCACAAGGAGTGATGTCGGATATCAAATAAATAGTGGAAGACCTCACTGTCAGACCTGGGTTTAATGGAGGACTCAGATGCAGTCAGTGAACGGTATTGACAGGCTTTTACATTTACAGAAAGCAAAGGAACAAAAAAATCACTCTCGAAAGAGGAAAACTCTACACTGATCTAAAGAACTAAATACGCTATGAAAATCTCAACACAAACCACTCTCACGGAGGGAAAATCAAAAGCTGACCAAAGATTAATCTATGCTACACTACTCAGGAATTCTAATAAACAAAAGGCGTTCCAAAAGGGAGGAAAGAAGAAAATAGGCATCAAAAACTACTTCAAAGATCTAACCAAAAACGAAAACAAAATAAGGTCACTCTTCTTCAGAGGAATTACAAAATAACATGAAAATACAAACGATTCAAGATTCCTGGACAAGGCTGTGAGAGGCTGGAGGTACTCGACACGACGAAATACTCTGGCAACAAGACAGGGGAAGACGAGGACTGAATACACATGAGGAGGGGTGACACAGGTGGAAACAATCAGGGAATCAGGGGAGACGTCAGACTGGTGACACAGGAGGAGCGAGAGGAGAGTTAATTTTCAACATAAAACAGGAAGTTCGCCAGACAAAACCCCCAAGACAGGACATCCCTCACCGCGGTGTGACAAATGTGAAAATATACAGAGTTGAATTTTCCAAACTAATAACTTCAATTTAAAATTATGCAATTATTCAAGTTTAGCAATTCAAATTCAAATATTGATGATTCAAATTCAGCTTCTAGTGGCACATATTTCAGCCCAACAGCCTCCATCAGTGGAGCACAATAGACGGCCGAGTAATTTGATTTCTGCCGTTTGTTTGTCTAATTTGAGTTACAGCCTCATAAATGTATCTGCTGTCGCCACCGCAGCAGTTTCTCTTAACGCCCGTCTAAATTTATTCATGAAATGGGGCGTTTGAATCTGCGGCCAAACTCTTTCATCAGTGCGTTTGTTGGTGTTGATCATTTCTCAAAGAGCTTCTCCCTCTCTCCGTCTGTCTCTGTCTCTCGGCGACATGATTAGCGGCGAGCCACATCAGAGCGCCGAGCCGTTAAACGTCCCACATTTAACGTAAACACGAGGGGTTGCCATGGTTAGGCTGGCAGAGCCCGCTTTCTTTCCCATCATCATCATTATCAGCCACCTCAAAAGTTACACAACGCTTTGCTTTCCGCCGCAGCGCCTGTCGCAGCTACACAGGCCGTACTTATTATTCACGTCAGTCAAACGCTCCTGACACAACGTCGCTCAGGAGAGGTCACGGATCCTGACGTTGTGACCCGAGCTGACTTATTGCATGCTGCTACGCGCTGATGCAGATGCTTTTAAAGATGTCTTTTATGTGTCGTAGCCTTTCGACACGCTTTGCACTTTCACATTGTTTTCTAGAGAACAACTGAAAAGCAGCTAAATCTCCTCTAATTCCACCAGCATCTGGTCCAAACATGGTCCCTTCCTCTTCATGGTCTATCAGCATGATGGAGCTCTGAAGCTCTGCGTCCTCTGTGATCTTTCATTTATTCTTTTAAAGACAGCCAATCACACAATACAGGTGCCGTCAGTACTTACTTTCATGTCTCTGTTTGACCACCGGCGAATTCTTAAAAAGCTCAACACAGTGACACGAAGGCACATTTAATTTGATCCGTTTCAGATCGCTGTGGGAACATCAAGTCCTTTCCTCTTTTGAGACAACTTGTTTTTCTGTTGCCGTCATCGAGGCTGAAAACAAGATGTGGACGCCACGACAACATTTGGTTTTGATCCAATACCAAGATGCCAGGACGAGAATCACCAACATCGATGTTCTTTTTTAATTCCTCTCTTCAGGTCAAAATGCGAGACAGCAATTAATGGTAGATAACAAACGTTTACGGGGTGAATTGTTCTGATATTCACCCTGTTTTCACAATTCAGATAATTAAAATCTGCTGTGCAGTGTTTTGTTGTCCGATAATTCTGCAGAACTCATGACTGAGGAGTCCAGTGTCACACCAACGCTATAACAGACCCACCGATCCACTAGAGGGCAGCGTGTGAGTGTCACGGCGTGCCTCACCTCGGCGTGACGCGTACAGGTGTGTGACGGTGCGGTACCAGCCGGGGGCGATAATGACGGATGGCGGACAAAAATAGTTTAACGAGACAGAACGTCGGCGTGTGGATGCGGTTGGAGTTTTAAAGCGGTAGCAGACAATTTTTCTCTCTAGCGTTTACAAGTTTGTTTTAACTGAAACCACGATCTTCTCGTAAACATGACCAAGTAGTTTTTGGTGCTTTTATTTTGAAAATGCAACCAGAGGATGCATATTTATTATGACTAACAGTGACACGATGAACCAACGGGTCTGTTATGACGTGAAACCAGGTTGTAGTTCAATTCCAGCCAGGTGTCGAGTTCACAAAAAATGATTACTTATTTTTATCTTATAAATTATTACTGTAAACTCGTCAGGTATTATAAAACTGAAGAGAATTTGTTCTCTTCACTTGTAGGCGAATTAAGTGGATTTATTACACTTGGAACTCAGGAACAAGAAAAGTTATTGCTCTTTGCTCCGGGGGAGTCTGGATCTCCGAGCAGATCATGGGAGACGAACAAATTCCTCCACGAGTGGACGGTATTAACATGTCCATCGTTAATATCAGACAAAGAAAGCGGCTGCGTGCCAATTATTTTGCTGGCTATTTTTACGATATTTGGCAGGCGATTTTTTCCCATTGTGCGACTGAAAGATTACCAGATAAAACAAAAGGTTTGGAACGGACTCAGCTTCACGTCCCACTGGGAGCGTTTCAGAAGCGGAGCGTCATTTCTGTCATTTTTGTGATTTAGGCTACGTAGCTAAACCGTTATTTGCCTGTTTTAATTGTGTTTGTTGTTAATATTTCAGACTTTGTTGTGCTGTAGATTTGAGGGTATTGTCCTGCTGTCTTGACTTCCTGTCTGACTCGATCTGCTCTGTGCAAATAGACTCGCCGCGTATTCTCCCGCCGCTGAAACGTGCCGCGGTGCAGCCGGTGGAAACGTGAATATGGTCCAGAGCGGCTGCAACCGTGTCACCATCGTAACGCCACATTGGACAACGGTATGAGGACGTCACACTTCTGCTCGATCAATCTGAACAAACGCAGACTGCTTTCCTTTTCTCTGCTGATGGAAGTCCTGCTGGAAAGACTCATTCTCCAGTACAGAAGGTGGCGAGGGACAAAGATGCATCCCTACACGTATCTGCGCTGGTGTGAACGAGGCCGTATTTGTGCGCTGTTACACCTTTTTCTCTTTTACACCCCTGCACATTACTCCCTCTCTGTTCTCCCATCACACAGGTCCCCTGGAGCCCCATTAAGAAGCATGTGTTTGTAATTATATCCCTCCAGCCACCAGTGACATAGAGGTGCCCTGGCACAGAATCACTGGCAGCCAGCGCCTCAGCCCCCTCCCAGCCCTCAGCCCTCTGCCACGCCAACCTCTGTGCCCAAAATAGTTTAATGAGGAGCGTTTTAATGCCTTTATTATGGCAGAAACTGGCAGCGTGGACCGAAGCCTAATGCCACGCCGCCCCCACCTCAGCTCGCTAACTAACCGCCGGAGGTAATACCGAGCGAGCGCCTTGCCCTCAGGACTGGGGAACATTTAAAGTCTGTGTTGCTGTTTTGTTTTTAATACGCAAACTCTGAACCACACACTCCTGCACGCACCCACCTCTGCATCACACACAAACACACACACACACACAACACACACAGACACAGCTGTGCAATCAGGCATCCTCGGGGGCAGTGATTTACTACCCGGGACTATTTTATTAATTTAATTACACATTTACAATCTTTCTTCTCAGAGGAAAACAGGGAGAAAAGTGCTGCCTGTGTGTTTTTTGCGGAGGCAGCCAAACCTTGTTTTATTTTATGGCCGAGAGAGAAAGATGTTGTTTTATTTTACGAGTGGCCTCAAGGTTTCCTTAATGTGTTAGAAACACAAAGGGTGTGTCCTGTTAAAGCAGAGCTCTTTAATGCTCCTCTTGTTTGTTTGGTTTCTTCTCTTTAAATTTCCACCAGCCCGACGAGGGAAACAATCACTCACCGTAAAACAAATAGGGACGTTTTTTTTTGGGGGGGGTAATTATCTGAAGCCGAGCCGTCGATCAAATACAAACTGTTTCAGAGACAATTGTGGGTCTTCATGCTGAATCTGCTTTTTGTTCCACTGTGTAATTTTTTTCTTAATCCGCGGATCGGACCGGGTCATTACTCTGTGTCAGATGGTTCCCCACATGAGAGGAATTTCAATGAGCTGTCGTTACTTTGGGTCACAGCAGGCCGAGAGACCAGAAAGGAAGTTTCATCGCTAAAGGGGAAAGAATCTGTCACGACATCGCTGTGCGACCAGGATGTGAGCTGCAGGACAGAAAGACGCCCGATCGGACAGAGGTCACACACCACACGGCCATCTTTAGTTGAAGCCTTTGAATGATGTTTGCTGAACTCACACATCTGTACCTTTTATTTCAGCAAGCTAATCGATAATTTTACTTAGTATATAGTTAATTGGATGTATTTGTATGAAAACTGGACAGGTGAAATTGAGGATACTCACAAAAACTACACTGTGGGAAAGAGAAATTGCAGCAGTACACCGTCAGCTGGTCCAGGAGCTTCACCTGGATGACGATGTTCAGGTCATGGCTTATTTTTAGGATGAGTCAGGGACAGTTGGGTAATCAGCTGTCGACCGCCAGGTCCAGTGTCACAAAACTTGGACCTGCTGAGCTGCTGAGCGTCTATTTTCAAGTTATGTTTGTTTTAACGTCAGAGCTATATTTCAGGTTTTGTTGACATTGAGCTAAACCATCAACTGCATGTTGCCATCTTGTAGCTACATTGCTAACGCTAGCCAGCATTTCTTACGTCTTTTTTCCCACAAACTGGCAACTACCAAGATACCAACACAGTTATACTGTTGGCTGACGACCTGTTAGAAGATGGAGCCAGCTGTCTGAATTCTGACACAGGGATAAACATAATTTTTTTATCATTTTGGACCTGACAAATATTGTAAAATTATCAATACACAATCATAATAATGTTTTTAAGGGAAATGTTTTATTCTGCACCTTTCTGAAAGCTCTGTAGTTGTATTATCTCTCATAAAAATGTTTGATGTATGTTTGAAAATATGATTTAAATCATGGTGACTATGTTAGTAGTTGGTAAAGTCACAGAGCTCCAGGGATCCAGCACCAACACTTTTACCTGCACTAAGAATCAAATGACGTCAGAAGCTTTTCTGCCCTGCATTGAAGTTTCCTCATCATCTAAAACACAAGGCATCCTGGGTACACGAGCAGCACGCAAAGAGCTTAAAGCTACTGTCAGTGTCAGCGCACCTCGACCTCGTGTCGACGTCACCACACGAACACGGAGAAGCGATTGCCAGACGTGGCAGCAAACAGGAGGATCGTGATCTCTGACAGGAACAAGAGTTCTCCGTCCTGATTGGATAAAGAGGACAGGGATACCAGAACATTTCTATTGTCTTTAACTGCAGGGGAGGGAAGGAGAGACATGGGTTACTGACCAAACACTATTTAACACTTATATTATTTTAAAACGGCCATTAAACAACCTCAGACACTGCACCCTGTCTGACTGAGCCCTCGTACAGCAGCTCAGGATAGGTTAGTTTAGGACATTTACTTTAATTAACGAGTGAGAGCTGCTTTCTAATTGGTTCTTCACATTAATCCTCTGCAAAGTTGAGAAAACTCCAATTAAGAGCCAAGAATGCTGAAATTTCAGAAGATGCTCAAAGACAACGAGCCGTAACGTGTGAAAGTCTTTATGATTAACTGAAAACACATTACTGTAAACCCTGACATGGTTTTGTTTTTTGCATCACGGGCTGTAGAACCGGAGTCCTGCTCTTGTCAGTTTTGACAAAAACAAGTCCCGTTTTCACGTCTTAAAATGTTCAGAAACTCCACCGTACTCCCTCAGAGCTCCTCGTTCCCCCAAATGTTCCATTCCAAACCACTCAAGTCGCATTAACACATATTGATATTACAACAGGCTTTGACAGCCGAAAGTTGAAATAGTTGAGGAAGTTCAGATTCAGATGTCTTCTGGGTAATAAAAAACAAAGTGTTAGTGAACTTGTGGTGCGCGCTGATTGTCCTGCAGGCGTACTCGCTCCCTCGTGCTGTAATCTCAACCAAAGAACACACGGTACCAAACCTGGAAACCCCAGCAGGTCCTGACCTCGAGCTGAGAAGTTAGTGGGCGTATCACTCCAATCATCTTATCACCTTTCTCTATAGGAGCCGGTCCGATACGCTGACATTCAGATGCGTGGATCTGTCGTTAGCATGTGGCCGTCAGCGCTCAGGGAGGTTCGTCTGCGGTGGAAAACATCAGTCAGCCGCCAGCGTCTGACAGAGCTCATTACTCACGTTACCGGCTGACGATGGCAAGGAGCCTCGGCTTCGAGTCAAGACATCCAGCATCGCCTCTTTTTTGGGCCGCTCCGAGTGCCGGGGCAGAACACACACAGACAGGACTAAACACAGCCAGCGCAGCCACCAGGAATGTGTTTTCTGTCCTTATTTCTGTTGACGTGTAAGAGCAGCGAGGGAGAAGCATCTGTCTTCGTTTTCCTGGAAACTCTATATATGCAGAACAAGCCTTAATGCTGTCATTACACGTACTGTCTCATTGCTGCAAATCAAACCCACGGTCAGGCAACTGGTAACAGATATGGCTGACAATCATTGTGTGTGCGTGTGTGTGTGTGTGTGTGTGTGTGTGGTAAGTACAGATTCTCTCCGGGCCAGGGGCAGAACCAGAGGGGCACCTGTGAGGGGTACTTCAGCTGATCAGGGGGACTTTTGAGGCACTTGGGCCAATCAGAGGGGCACTTGGTCCCTCTAGGGGGCGGGGCTTGGCTCTTTAGCCTATCATAGGGCTTTTGGAGGCATTTTGTTCAATCATAGGGTCACAAGGGTCAAACGGAGAGGGACGCGGGTCATCCAAAAGGCAATAACATCACGTATGTAATGCTTAACTTTAATACGTAGGTTAGGAGGTTCATATAAAGATTAGTTATTTCAACCTAACCAGCTGCAACCGTACGACAAGGGTCCAGTACACCTGTTGCTGCGACGGTCATGTTGATTCAGGAATGGATCTACCTGTACAGAATTTCAACCAAATAAAAAAACAATTTGTAACCAGAGGAAGTTGTTTCCCACATGGGCTGGTTGGCTTCATGGCAGCAGCTAGAATCCAAATGTTTTGAACGGAACAGGTTTTAAGAATAAGAATAAGAGTAAAATTAGTGGGTGACGGGTGGGAACTGGTCACAAGAGTCACAGGTGAGTATTTAGGCCAATCAGAGGGGCCAAAGGGAGGTCGTTGAGGAGGTCAGGTGGACCAAACAAAGGAGCATTAAGCAGGAATTAAGAGGACGAAAGTGAAGCAAATCCCATTCAGGCAAAGACGTAACTTAACTTTCAAAAACAACAGGAACTTTATCAATCTCACATGTCTGTTAGTGCTCCTCCTAACACACACACCAAAACAAACACACACACTCACACACACACAGAAGGCACACACACACACATTTGATGATTGAAGTAACGATTACACCAAACTGCGACACCTGTTAACGTTCACGTCTGTTAGCGTTCACGAGCGCCGCCTGAGTCATGGTGAAAAGAATCCATTTCCCACCGCTGCCGCCGCCGCCCACCGCCCCCGCTGCCGAGCTTTGTACAACAAGTTGACTAACCTCTGGCCCGCAGAAGGCAGATTATTACAAGAACTTAGCTTAATGAAAACAGACACACACACACACACACACACACACATTAAGCCGTCACAGGAAGAATGACTTGCAACGGAGATTACAGCATCCTCCGTGAGTCAAACGTGTGATATGAAACACATGGAGCCACTTTGATTTTATAAATGGAGGATCTGTTGGCTTAACGGTGTCCAAGGTCGTGACACGCACACGCACAAGACACACACACACACACACACACACACACACACACACACACACACAGTACAAAAAAAATGATTTATGCTCATGAAAACAAAGACGGCAGCAGCTGCCAAGTCC
>OMLP01023014.1:0-11786 GCA_900302685.1 Spondyliosoma cantharus | reverse complement strand
TTATATTGGTCCTGCAATGAGCTGTCGACTCATTCAGGGGTGTACCCTGGCCTTCGCCCAACGAGTCATTGGGATAGGCTCCAGTAATCCCCCTGAAAAAGGGGGACAACAACATCACCGCAACCTCGCGAGGGAAAAGCGGGCTAGAAAACGAACAAACGATATGTACAGTGTTACAGTTATGTGATGATGATGTCGTCAATAACTTGCTCAGTTCTGTCACCTTGTGGTGATGATAGAGAAGTGGTTAACTGCTGTGTCTTGCAGACAACTCCAGTGTTTTCTGTACTATGCACTGTTATTGGCCCGTCACCTAGAGAGTGTCCATCTTCATAGCAGTGTTTGTATCTCCGCCCCTGCAGTCGCCATCAGATCTCGCTGTTGCAGACAGCTGGAGTTCAACTTGAACGCACCTAATGTCTGTCTGAAAACAACTGCTGTTTGTTGAAGTAGGTGGTTTGTGGTTTGGAGAAAGCTTTAATAAACACTGTTGATGATAACTGAGTGTCCATTATAAAAACAGCTGGTTGAGATGGTCAGTGCTCAGATTTACACCTTATATCTTATCTAATTATTGATATTTTCATAATATTAACAATTTTTGATAAATTTCAGGCTTTGAGACTAGAAGCATATCATTGGATTGTTGATCTGACTTCAGGGTGCTGCCCCGTGTTCATTAATGAATCATAGTAACCTACGTTTCATTAATTAACAATAACAATTTAATTAATAATCAATTATGCCTGTCACAACAATCAATAAATCAATTAATCGTACGATAAATAAAAATGAGCTCGATAATTTCCATTTGCATGCTTGTTTGTTTTCCTCGTGTCTCTCACATGAACCCTCTTGTCAGTCACTCTGTCTCTGTGTGGGGAGGTGGGGCCCTGCCCCTGACATACACAGAGTGCAGCATGAGAGCCCTGTGAGGAGAAGCAAGCGAGAGGTGAAAGTTAAAGCTAAAGTTGTTCTGAGCGCGGAAGGAGAAGGTTTCACTTTCAGCGAACAATGATGTAAATGGGCTGCACGTGTAGCTGCAGGCTGAAAACAAACACACACAACTTCCATTTCGGGAACTCACCCGTGCACAGCTGTGTACCGAACCGAACGTCCTGTACCGAAACGGTTCATTACAAATACATGTATTGTTAAACCCCTAATGAATACGGAGGCTAAAAAACTCTGATGAAACTGTAAAACAAGTCAGTGGGGAGAGAAATGTTTCACTTCTCTTTGCCAAGTGGCTTGGGAGATGACGAGAGGCAGAGTGATGACACGCAGCAAGAGACCATAGGTCGGACTTGAACCTTGGGCCTCTGCAGAGTGTACGTAATATGGGTCCCACACTCTACCAACTAAGCTACTGGGGTAAGTCGAAATGAGACATTTTAATGATTTAATGTGCTTAAACACTAATTAAACACACAGTCTTCTTTTTCATGACTGAATAAACCAATGGTCCATTTCAGAATAATATACAAATAGTACATTCTCAAATTGTCACTATTGATGCATTAATGTGTTCACAACTTATAAATAAGTATAAGTAACCAGTAGGGCTAACAATAACTAAACTAACTAAAGCTTTAAAATAATTCTACTGGGATAAAAGCATAATATATGTCACTGAGATGTAATGGGGTAGAAGAATATGATTTAGGTTTAAAGAGTATCTATGCTGTATATGTTTTTTTTGAGGGAAGCGACATCTCATGCTGACATCTTGCAACTGAATGAATCTAGGCACACACCCCTGGAGGAGAGGGGGGAATCCCAGTGGCTGGGAACAAACTGGGAACCGGAAAACTGGGAACCGACTGGGAAACAGCTGGCAGTCAGCTGGGATTGGCTGTAACTGTAGGACCATGTCTGAGAGCTAAAGTGTTTGCAGCTTTTTTAAATGGCCAAACTGAATGAGCACGAATGAATAGCATGAATTGGGACCCTACATCTATCCTCAAAGATAGTTTCAAACCCTACTCTGAGAGCAACAACATGTACGGGTGGGTGTCAAAGTGTAACTTACACATCTTTTTTGTAGATACAGAGCAGCATGATCATTAGAACAATAAAGAGAAAGCCAAGGCTCACTCCAACCACGATACCCTCGATCTCTCCTGCGGCTGGGAGAAACACAGAGGATATTCAAAGATTATAACATTATACTAACAATTCAAAAAGCCAGGCTAAGTATTGAGTGAAAACAAACTTCACTTATGGTAGCTACGCTGTTGTTTCGTTACCATGTGGTACCACTGCATATAAATTAAGAGAGCTCTTTCCACTCCTCATTACATCTGCAGTTATTTATCTCTTGGGCTCATATAAGACCCTTAGGATCTAGACATTCACTGGATGTTTAATATCAGTGCCTGATTTCTTAAAAGGAACAGAAGTAATGAAACAATTTTCTTTGGTACATTGTTTTCTGTGAATCTAAAACATGCTAAGCTCAATCATGTTTGAGGAATGGCAAAATTGCCTTAAATGGGTGTTGAAAATGCAAACATAAAGTCAGAATCTACCAAGCTTGCCACAAATGATCAGGGATGCAAAATGTTGCGCCTCTGCAGCTTTTTCTAGTTAGTGGGGTATTGACAAATAGAACAGTTTTAAATACAGTCACAGAGAAATCTTCTCTGCCGCTGAAATAAACATCGTGGGTAGTTCAGACTTAGTCCAGGGTATTATTGAAGTCTTTAAAAACTATACTATCATATACAGTAAGTATAACACCAAATCCTCCTCTGCTTTCACACAATCAATTCACAATAATGCCCAAATTTTACAAAAAAATCTATTAAAGAAATGTCTGTTTTTGTATAATATAAAATGTATCTCATAAATTATGACTTGATTCTCAAAAACCTAACTTTCTTACCCCTCAAAATATGATCACCTTATGATATATTCATTTTTTCCATCATTAATTTGCCAACCAGGCTTTTCTAAAGGGATCAAAAAGCAGTATGCTAGATGTTGGAGTCCAAATTGAACTTTGGTTTATTATTTAGGTTATCATTTAGTTTAAAAATTTACCATCTCAATTAAAAGTATAAATCGTCATATCGTTTGGGACATTTTTTGAACAGCCAGAACATTTCACTATGTGGGTAAAGCTTACACTCACCATATTTCAGGGTCCAGAATGAGTGATTAACGCTTCTGGCTGAGCCTCGGATGGTTGAAGCAATGATCCAAGCATCATACCTGGTGTCGCCTGACAGTGACCTCAACATGCATGAGGTGGTGTTAGCTGGAACTGTTACGGCTGCAAATCAGCAAAACAGAAATCAGCAAGTAAAACTGACAGTTGGGAAACTGTCAAGAAAAAATCATTCCTTTAGTCCAACACTTAACAGAAAGCTATAAACGTAGAAAAAAAAGGAAAAAAAAGCTTATTCGGGATATAACATGATGGGTACATACACTTTAATTTAGTCCCACTTGTATAGAAGATTGTGTAGCTTCTGATGAACCCTTGGCGTTTGTCTTGTGGAATCTCTTTCCACACCAGCTCTACTTCGTTACGACCAACTTTCTGACTGCCAATTCCTGGGCCTTCCAATGGAGCTGCACTCACAACAGCAACATAATTTATGTTAATCATACAAATGAGGCCATGGCCCTTCTGGTGGAAAAAGTTGCACTTTTCAAGAAAGAGACAAAGACACTGACAAAAAACTGTTGTGCAGTTGTGATTGTAAAATGATTAAACATGCATGTATGAGCTTCGTGTAATTCTTCATTTGGCAATATATTTTTTCATGACAATAAACATGATTATGAATGGACATCATGATGATGACAGCGGTGTGTGCAAATGCAAAGGCCAGTAGTTCCCTCAAGCCTTGCAACATTTATTTTTTGCTTTTAATTAGTTGTTAGCACGTTGCTCAGGTAATGTCACTACTCCCTGTCTGGGATGATTCGGGAGTAATGTCTCTTTAATAGAATGTTGAACATGGACATAAAGAACACGACAGAAAAAAAAATGTGCGGGACTTCAAATGGGATTTTTGTAATATAATTTTGACCTCCTGTTAACATTCACAATGCTTCAAAATACAATTATTGTATTATTATTATTTTATCTTACCTCCTTCCTCTAAAAAGGCTTCAACACTTGCTGGTTTCCCAGTCCATCCAGAGTATATTGGATACACAGACACATTGTAGCAGACAAACTTCTCAAGTTTGCCTAGAGGTGACATTGAGATCAAAAGTTAAATCACACTGGTGCAGTGCCCACAAAACATGCCTGTTCTGAACAGGCGGATTGCTTGGTCTCTGGTATTGCTGCTAGCAGCTTTCTCAAGAACCGCTCATTCAAACTACGTCACACTTGACACTGCACTGGTCCTCAGCAATATGCTAGTCATTTGTGAAACCTTCTCTTTGTTTCCCAAGATCAAAATCTTTAATTAAGACAAACCCTCCCTAACGAACTGTTCAGTTTTCTTTCATGTTTGGTACAATACACTGTGACAATATAATCCATCCTTCATGTATTTCTTAACCTGTGAAGAGTGGCTCAGGTGAGAGGGTGTGGGCGAAAGGGGAGATGTGGGTGGTGGGTTACACCTTAATTTCAATTTATGAATATTTTATCATGACAAACTATTTAGCAAATCCCTTTGCTTTGTTTTTAGAAATCTAATATTTTGTTTAAATACCATATAAAAAAAACTATTGTGTAGATTTTTCTGATCCTACTGCACTAACTATACATTATGATGATAACAATGAATGCAGACTATTTCATAGCCATATTCTGGTGAGTATTTGGGGTGCATTCAGAGTAGGGAAGGATTATGCTCAACAATTTGTTTTGACATTTTCTGTAAATGGTCAGACTTAAAAATCTGTAACAATTTTATATTGGAATCTTTTGTGACTATGCACATATCAGCTGACCACAGCTTTCTCTCTATGATGCATCAAACTACACATTTTTTAAAAGAAACCTCAAACATGTACAGAGTGAATGATTCATTCTCAATAAAACAAATTGCAATGTTTGTTTATAATAACACCTGGATAGAGAACCCCTGTATCACAGTTAGCTTACATACAATTTAATTGCACTTGATGCTTTTTAATTGCAATGATCTTATTTCAAAATGTATCAAGATCTAGGTAAGTGACTTTATCTAGGTAAGTGACTTTTACTATTATTAAACTAAACTATTATTATTTCTTTGCCCACCTAGCTCACACTTCTAAAGCGTTAACAGTGCTGCCAGATACCAAAATATCCATCACCTTTAATGACTGTGTTTGTGGTGGTTCTTTTTTCCCTCTGCCAGTCTATCGAACCGTTGGCAGCCCACTCAACCACATACTCCGACACTGCTTTATTTTTAGGAGTTTTCCATTCCAGCCACAGCTGTCCTCCTTGAGACGACACATTCAGCCCCTCCACTGGGGGAAGATCTGTAGCACAGACACAAAAAAATACACTCAAAATCAAGTTGTTGATTAAACACTGCTTTAAGTCTTTTGATTTTTTTCCCTTATTTCTCACCCGTCTAAACTAGATTCAGACTAAGGCTGAGTTGTAACTCCCATTTATGTAATTTAAGGCATTACATTATTGTTTATGGTATCATATTGAAAATACCATGTCGGTAAAAATGTAATTACAATAGCAGTCAGGACATTTTATCCCATTATTGGTCCGGTTACTAGATTTCACTCTGAAAAGTTTGCGCTTAACCTATTTTCAGGAAATTATAACATTATTTGGCTGAACTGGCACAACATATCCTTAACAAATACAATTTGGCATCATCAGCCAAGTCTGAAAGCTAACTTGATTTGGAGTTCTAATCTGGATAATCAGGAGTGTTTTTTTTGTCTCGTTTGGTAATGATGATTTGTCCCCTGAAAAGCCAATTGCTCATGCTACAGCACTGTATGTCATCCTCAAGAGTATATGTTTATATTGCATTTACACTGCTGGGACTGTGACCTTTTAAGATCCAGATACTGCAACGTCGTAAATTAACATTGCTCCTTCCACAGACAGCTCCACAGAAAAAGACATGCTATCACTAAAAGTCGTTCTCACAGTAGCTGGGATAAGCCAGCAATGACCGGCTTTAGTGATAGATATTACGAATTATATTGGTGTATAGTGTTGCAATATGTCCTCCCTACCGGTATGGGAGTTTACAATGTAAACAGTACATGCAGTGGTTTAGAGTGTGGCCTGTAGGTCAGACTTACCCCGAACACCATATGCTTTATCAGGGATGAGTAAAGATGCCTCAGGGGATTTCCCCACAGAATTGACAGCGATGACATACACTTTAACAGATTCCTCATCAGCAAGGTGAATCTGTTTAAGGTGAGTGATCTCCCGCTGGCTAGAGCTGCCATCTGCCTCCGACCTGTTGACTGGGATGCGCTCCCACTCTTCACTCCTATTCTTGACTTTATCCTTTTTGTTTATAATCTTTATGTAGAATCCCTGGATTCTCCCATTGGCAAACACAGGATCCTGTCACACAGGAAAGTCCAGTCACAACCTGACAGAACCTAAGGAAGTTTACTAGGTCTTTTTGTTTTTTGTTTTTATTTTATAGATGGATGTTTCAGACTTCGATTTGGATTTTTGTCTACATCTGACCTTCTCTAAGCAACTTAATCCTATATTTCATTTACTGACCATGTAGACGTGTCCAAAAAGAGAGTAAATAGAAAGTTTATTAAAATTACAACAGAGGACACTAAAGCAAAAGTGACTTTTTTCAAAGATATATTATCTGTTGAGCATTAACAACAAAAGTTGGTTGGCGACTACCATTGCTTGTTGGCCCAGAGCAAATAACGACATGGGTTTACTTCATTAATCAATGGTGCAGATTGTGATGCCGTAATCACATTCACTACAGAGCCTCTGAATGCCTTAACCAAGACATGTGTGATAACAATGAAAAGCAAAGAGAAACTCAGGTGTACATGAGTGTTAAAAGCATATGGATATCAGATGTTTGTGAATAGGTATTTTCGAGCTGCCAGGGGCTTTCTAGGACTTTGAGTGAATAATAAAAGAAAAACCTACTTGTAAGTATAAGACTGGCCCAGTTTCAGAGTGCTCATATCGTCCTCTGTTTAAAAGGTAATTTTGGTCAACATTAAAAGTAAAAACTAAAAGTCAAATTTAAATATTAAAGCTAAAATAAATACAATGTAGAAGATTATTATATTACAACACAACTAAGAAAAATCAAGTAAATGACTTCAATCACTTAGCTAAAAATGTAAAGATTAAATTGCAAATGGTAATGGAAGTAAAAAAGGGGAAACATGAAATGTAAAACAGAATGGGGAACAGTTTTAATAGAACAGGAACTGGAACAGCTTTAATGGAATTTGTTAATTATATCAAGGGGAGATAATCAGAAGATCTCAGCAATAAATATTTTTAGGCTACAGCTGTCCTAAAATTAACTGTAAGATGTAACAATAAGACCACACACTTATTCCTTAAAGGAAGTGCGCTGCTCTTTTATGTAACACCATATATGGCAACTTCTCAACTTCTCAAAGAGTCTTCTGAGTGCAAGCTTGGAGGATGACTTGGAGATTCTACTATAGTTATACATTCCATTGAGCAATAGCTTACATTTTTTAAGTTTGAACATAAAATAAAGGTATTTGTTAAAAATATTTGGCTAACATTTTGGCTCATCAACATTGTCTGAAAATTTAATTTTAGAATTAGGGTTGTAAAGTGCATACACTTATCCTGGAAAATTTAGGTGTACATTATTTTGTGTTAAACTGAATGTGACGTGGCAATTTACCTTACAAATAATCTGCACGCTGTCCACCTTAGTAATTTTTCTCCATAAATCCGGTTTACTTGTTGGTTCTAGGCCAAAGAAAACAAAAAAGAAACAACATATTTTGTGTTTACCAGAAGAACACAAGGAAAAACATATCTTACAAATGTACAACATAGCATTAAACTGGGCAAATATTAGACTCAAAAGAAAAGTTCAGCATGTCGTTTACCATTGCATTGTGTTTTGCATGCCTGCACACTGTGGCAGTCAAGCCAATCCCTTTCTGTGAACAGTACTCTTTAGATGCTGTCAGCTTAATCTCATATCTGTGCTTTAAATATTTTGTCAGTGCAAGAAAGGTCTAAAGAATTTAGGACTCCTTCAACTAAAACAAAATAATAAGTAAACAATTCATTAACCTAAAGTCCTTCAATTGTTTCAACACTATGCTGTATTTGGTTGTCAGATACTTTGTAAACTGGCAGCCGGTAAACTCACTGTCTTCTGGCGTTCTCATAGTAGCATTGGTACTCCAGTTGCTCCAGTAACCGAGGCCTTGTCCAGCATTTTTGCAGCATACCTGAATGATATAAACTGTGTCTGGCCGAAGGTTCTGTAGTCTAAAGGACTGTATGTACTTGTCAGTGTCCACAAGAGGTACCTAGAAGGACATTAAACACATTTTGTTTAAAGAACAGACAAAAAGCAGACTTGTTGAATGATCAGACATATACTCATACAAAGTAACACAAAAAATATGTACCTGACTGAAGGAGAAAAGACAAAGTTCTGTAACACTGTCACTTGATTTATAAATGTCAACCCTGGTTGATGTGGTGACACCTTTGGTAACTGGTGCTATCATCTACATAACCTTGTGTTACACACCAGTGCAAATTTCCTTTTATAAATCCCAAATCAACTTGTGTGCATATACACATTTACATCCAAATGTAGATGGTCAATGCACCTCATTTTGATGCATAGAAATTAGTCTGCTGACCAAAGGTTCTTTACAATGAATCATCTGCAGTAGGGATTCCCCAAGCTGATCTGCAGGATCGGGTTCGGGGCTGATATGGGCATTTTATCACTGATCAGCATTGCCAATTTTGAATGTGGACCCAAGAGAGATGGAACCAAACTGATCTGGAGATCCTTCATCATGCAGCAAGACAATGACCCAAAACACAATACCAAAACAACCAAGGTGTTCATCAGGAGAAAGAAGTGGAGGGTTTTAGACTGGCCAAGCCAATCTCCAGACTTAAACCCTATTGAGCACGCATTTTACCTGCTAAAGAGGGGACTGAAGGGGAAAATCCCCAGAAAGAAACAACAACCGAAAGAGGCTGTGAGAAAGAGCCCGGAAAAGCTTCACAAAAGAAGAATGAAAAGGTTTGGTGATGTCAGTGGGTCGCACGCTTGATCCAGTTTTTGCAAGCAAAGGATTTGCAACTAAATATTAAGTATTATTTACACTAATCTATTTAACTTTACCTGTTTCCTTAACTTTTGCTCACCTAAACATGAGGTTTTCCATTACAAATGATGCCATCTTCTAAGTTTTGTAACAGATCTGGATGTAAATACCTGGAAATGAAAGCTGAAATGCTAATCTCACCCAAATGTTTTCAGCGTACAGTCAAAATAAGGGAATTGGCCTCACTGTTCCAATAGTTTTGGACGGGACTGTATACGTAATGGCTGCAATAAACCAGCAAGTAATTGTTCAATGCTCCACTCAATTCCCTCCTGTTGCAAAACTCTAACAACTTTACATCATTATCTCATCCTATGTTACCAGGTGTACAGACAAATCTGCATCAAGCTTTGATACACAAATGCGTGTGCAATGAACAGGCAACTTCAATATGAACTGCCCTGCTTGCTATGCATGTGAACATAACACCAGCACTTCACCAAGCTGCTCCCTTTTTTTCCCACCTCAACAGGTACAGAATCAACTCAGACAATAGTTACTGGAGAACGGTCAGGAGAAATTCTCTCTAGGCAAGTTTGAGATGACTTTTTCTTGCTGCAGAATGGCATTCATAAAATCCTATGTAATCTGGAGAGAATATGACCCAACTAATTTTGAATTTACTTCAGAATGGTGAGAATCTTTGGAGAGAATGACAGGATGATTAGTGCATTTAGGCATTGCTGCTATATCCAATCGAACCATCCTGCAGAATGGGATTCATCCTCTTTATGGTTATTTTTCCCTATCACTCCAACATTTCATGATGTCAAAGCTTTATTTTTCTGTTTACTGAAGCCCATGGAGTGGTTTAGCGATTGCTAACCTGGAAGTTAGCATTGCCCTAGTTCCCTCGATGAAAAGCCTATGGGATTATTTAAATTGGATTTTTGAATATCACTGAAATTCACTTCTGTGGCAAACGCAAGTTTGATAATTACGCACTTTGTTCATCAATCTAACCTTACAGATGAACACCACTTTTGTGATTTTCAAAGCAAATATTAAATTGCTCTTAGTCAAAAGCTAATGTTAGGCTATAGACACACTACATTGCAGTTGCATGACATAAACATCACCATCACCAAGTGTCGTGCTTAACAATTACTTTACACGTTTGTAAAGTTGTAAAGTTAGACTTATCCACCAATCACAACTGTCTGATCTCACTGTGTAGTTTTTGAGAAGAAATTCAAACTCAGAATTCTAATATTTAATTTACAAATTAATGAGGAAACAATACAAACTCAACATTCATTTCTTCTATAAGTGGATAAAAAAGCTGCTGAAGATCCCAGAACACTAGAAAGCTAGATAAACAAAGTAAAACAGTATGACATTGTGTTGTCCTTTAAGGTCCGTGTGTTTAGTTTGTTTAGGCAGAAAAAGATCAGCAGAAGATCTTTTCCTGCTGATTAAAATGTATTCCCAAAACTACAGAGTGCTCCTTTAACACATCAACTAATCAGGATTGGTCCGAGGTGAGGAGCAAACTTCCGGCTTTGGAATTAAAAGGCCTATTGGGCGAAAAAGAACAAGAGGCAACCGAACATCTATTTTATTAACACACGCTGTGCATTTGTACTGCCAATGACCAGAATAACGTGCTGCTCAAATCCTGAGAACTTGTGAATATGGGGGGAAAAGCCCCAATATAGACTTTATTAAGCTTTGCTAGGCACGCGTGTGTTTTAATGCCTACTGTGTGTTTTATCATAGCAGCCCCTTCATGTATGTGTGGACTGACGGTAGAGAAACTTTGCCCGGGTTATTAGTAATGGCTAAGAGGGGCGATGGTCGGTAAATGCCAAAACTGCGCAAAACACGTGAGAGAAAACTACAATACCTGCGCCAACAACAAGCGTCTTTGCTCCACAACTCTGGAGGCAGTGAAGCAGAGACTTGGCTTTAATGTTGACGTTGAGAAAGGCGACCTCACAGCCCAGTTTACACAGTCCCAGCCACACGCAGAGAAAATCCGGTTCGTTGAACATCCCCAGAGCAACAATGTCTCCTTGTTTCAGAGAGCCCTCCGTCCTGAACGCGTTGGCAAACTTGTTGCTTCTCCTGTCCACGACCTGATATGTCAAAGTCTGGTTTTCGAAGATGATGAAGGGTTTGTTCGGGTTCGTTTTTGCCTGGTAAAGAAAACTGTCGAGGTACGTGACGATTCCTTTCTGCATACGAGCCTGCAACGTCTTCCTGTACCCCCGAAGTTTGAAGTAATAAATCAAATCCACCCACAAAAAGGGATACGCCATCCTCTGGTAGAGAAGGAGCGCCAGTAGTCCTGTTAACAGGCTGGTGAACACCACAGTTATCATGGTTCGGCCTGCGTAAGAAAACACACTTCACTTTAAGACTGCTCCAGAACTTTAAATGACCAACTACAATCGCGCATGCCCTGAAGAAGCCCGCAGTCAAGTTGATAGTCCGCTCATTATGCAATTTCACAGCAGCTCAGTGTCAGCCAATGAGCTATGAGCACGGAGATATAGAAT
>OMLP01023012.1:4727-16336 GCA_900302685.1 Spondyliosoma cantharus | reverse complement strand
GACCCTGACAGTAAATAATTCAAAGAGAAATTATCTTTTAAACTTTATTTATCGGAGAGGATTAAGCAGACGAAGCCAAATGTATGAAAACCACATTCTAATTTTAAATACTTAGATTGAAATCAGAAAAATAACTTTTGAAAATGGCACAATTTTCAAATTAAAAGACCATAAAAAAACGAAAAACGACTTTTGAATTAACTGATATATTGATTGACAAATTCACATAGATTGCTATTTTTGAACTTTATATATTGTGTTATTTATGTTGTGTTATGTACAATTCACATTTTAATAGTTAAACTGTTTGAGTTTGTTGTCGTTTTTGTGTTTCTCTGTCTTGGTCGACCGTGTTTTTAATACCACAGTTAATTTGCCTTCTTGTTTCTGAATCTAAAACATTAAATAAAATGCATGACGGTCATTACAACTATTGATATCTTCATCAGAACATGAAATGGGTCCAAACAGCTCGTCCAACAAGTCTCTGTAAAACCCCAGGATCCTAAATTGATTTGTAAAGAAGCTACTGAGACACTTTATAGGCTGAAATCTTCACTGTAGCTGTGAAGCTAAAAGTGTTAGCATTCACCTCATCAGAAGTGGGAGCACGAGCTTGACCCGGAGTCGAGGGTGTAAATAACGTCCTTCCAAATCCATATGGGATCTCAGGGCTTCTGAGGACTTGGGTTGTGCTGGACGAGCTGTTTGGTGCCAATTTAAAAATGCTTCTGTCCTCAGATCCTTCAGTTGTTCGCTGTGAAGCTCCAGAAATGTTTTATGCACAACAAAACTTCACCCAAATCTCCATCAGCATGGAGGTGAGAAGACAAATCCTACATTCCCGTTGGTACAGAAAACATAAACAGCATTTTAAGACCTCTTGATCAACAGTTGCAAGACGGGCTTTTATTTTGAAGTAGCACCCGGAAGCGTCACTCTGCATTTCTCCTGCCTTGATTAATGGCAGATTACTCAGTGTAAGGTTTTAAACTGAAGGCCATTAAAGAAAAGGCAACAACCCCTTTAAACAAAAAAGGAACTAAAGTGAAATTAAAAGATGTGGAGTTCACTTTTATTGATTACACGGTGACCAATATCAAAACAACTGCTTCTAACTGAGAAACACCTTTCCTGACAGATGTTGTGTGTTGCCGCAGTTTAATCCACATTTAGATTAAAACCTACATTTTAATAGATTATGGAGAGTTTAAATCACATCCATCATAATGTATCCCGACCTCCCCGGGGAGATATTGATTGGATTTACTTTTCATTCCATCCATACATTCTCCGTCTCAGTTGATCCTTTTAGTTTTCTCTCGGCATCTGAAACGTTCGGCGAGGTTTCTGTGAGAGTGGTCTTTGCTTGTCAAGCCCAGTTAAGCGTGCAAGTCGCCCCCGCTGCTAATTCGAGGGCTCGCCGGAGGCACAATGGAGGCTTTGTTGTTGGAGAATTTGTCTGAGAAGTAATCCTTGACACTGGGCCGTTCAGGGGCCCTAACCTTTTGTTTCATAAGTCTCCTGAACGTTACAGTAGGCACCGGCGCTTTAGAGCAACTTAAAGCGATGCAAGTCGCCCGGGATGGCAGGAATGATTTGTGTAGCACGAGTGGCTGGACATGTTGGAGCGTTTTTGGGCACAGAGAGGTCAAAGGTCACGAGCAGGGAGTGAAGCTAAAGCCTCGAAATGAGTGGTTTATGTCCACTCAGACCCAGTGGAAACACTCGCCAGAGCGCCGAATGTTGATTATTCCTGCCTGTTTGAGTAACGTTAGGTAAGAACTGAAATGTCCAGCTGTTTCAGGAAACAGCTGAGCCTGTAATTAGATATGAATCTGATTACTGTGAGTTATTTTTATAAGATAATCAGTGGAAGAACAAACTGGCTTGAGGCAAAGAGTTGTTTCTGAAACGTTGTTTTTGGTGCTTTTAATGACATCTGATGATCATAAAATATCTAATTATCCTACGATATAGATCTGCTGTAGCAAATTGTTCATTTCCTTGTGAGTGGGGAGAAGTCACAGGAATAAAATACCACCGTACAGAATTGTATATCCAGAGGTGGGAAGCAATGAAGTACAAATACTTGGTAAAGTAGATTTTTACAGGTATCTGTTCTCTATTCTGCTACTTTATGCTTCCACCTACAAATTTGAGGCAAATATTGTACTTATTTGTTTCAGAAAATGGTGAAAAATGTCGATCAAAGCCCAAGATGACGTCTTCAAATGTCCTATAGGGGGAAAGAAACTATGAAATATTCAAATTTAAGACGCTGAAATCTGATATTTTTGTACTGTTTTTTCATATAATACCACTCAAAACCAATGAATTGATCATCAAAATAGTTGCCGATTCATTTAATAGTTGACAAATAGTTGATTAACTGTTGCAGACAGTAAAATATAAGCATCTTGTGATTTTAACCAATAGAAACCACTTATTAATCTTTGGTGAGAAGCCTTTGAAGCGCATCGATTGGCTAAGGATCATGGGAAATGTAGTTTGAGCGCTGCCTGAAACCTTGACTGTAAGAGACACCAGCATGTGTCAGTCATGTTACACTGATAGACTCATTACGCTCCTGAATCGCCGACTGGCTAACGGACTGATCAATCTAACTGACAAACTACTTCCTGGTTGGCTGACAAACTGTCTTTCTGCTCGCCTGACTGGTTAATTAGCCGTCTTGGGTTTGTGTGTGCGTGTGTGCGTGTGTGTGTGTGTGTGTGTGTGTCTGTATTGGGCTTGCTGATCACATGAACGTGTGGATGGTCTGCAGGGTTCACTGGTTGACTGAGTGAGCTGTTACGCTCGGTGCTGGAACAAAAACAGGCTGTGTGTGTGTTTGTGTGTGTTTGTGTGTGTTTGTGTTTACACTCGTCTTCTCAAACAGAGCACATGCAGATACTGTCACACATGCCTGCGTACACACACGCACACATACACACACTCTGAAGCCTGTCAGTACACATTACATAGACCTCGATCAGCGCGCAGGGACACACAAAGATTGTTTTCGGCGTCTGGCCATGTTCAGGCTCATCAACCCCCCGTCGCCAGACAAGAACGCCAATATTTGTCAATTCAGCAACACATTGGATTTTGTCCAGTTTCCAGGATTCTTGCTTTCGGCAATATCTGAACGCGAAACCTTCAGTTATTGGGTTTTTGTTAGAGAGAGACTGTGGTTGTAGCAAATAAAATGTGGCTGAGGATAAATCTAGAGAACAAGATTTGGCCTTTGGCATCATTTTTGGATTGGATTTGGTTCATCAGAGATTTCACAACATGACATGGAGAGGATAGATGTCTGTAGCTTTCAGTGTTTGCAATTTGTCAGTATTTGTAACCAGGCTCGAGAGACGACTCTGTTGGTGGTTCCAACACTTTGGTCCCGACTGAAAAAAACTCAAATTACAATTAAATGGACCACCATGTGATTGTGGAGGTTCCCCCAGCAGCACACAGATGTTGGCCCGATGAATAGAAGTTATGTTGGAAAAAATGGCAAGGCTTCGACCAAATGACAACATCTACCCAATTATTAAACGCGCTGGACTACGTCTTTCCAACAAAAGATTTGCTAGAACCACCATTTAGGATTGATAACCGAAGGTTTCAGCACAGTTCTGATGTTTGTTTAAAGCGTTTGGCCATTCTGTCAACTGAGAGGATTAAAACTTTGTCAGGAGCGGGATTTGAACCCACGCCTCCATTTGGAGACCAGAAGTCCCTTTACTCAGGAAGGAGTCAAGTCTTGAGTCTGGCGCCTTAGACCACTCGGCCATCCGGACAGCCCAAAGGAACCGTAGTCAGTCCAGACTTTACAAACGGCATTTTGAACAGCAATTTTGGACTGATGACTAAACATTTCAGCACATTGTTCATGTTTCTTAGAGCACTTCACATCCTGACAACTGATGATCTGTCGTCCAACTGTCCGTCCAACCTTTGGATGTCAGTTGTACTCCAAATTTTTACATTTTTGATGTTGAGAAAATAATTACTTATGTGGCAAGAAATGAGCTTTCAAGTTCTGTCAGGAGTGGGATTTGAACCCACGCCTCCATTTGGAGACCAGAAGTCCCTTTACTTAGGAAGGAGTCAACCCTTGAGTCTGGCGCCTTAGACCACTCGGCCATCCTGACAAGGAGGACAGTCCAACTGATCCATTCATGGGTTCATCCATCCAGCAGGCCAGCCCATAAAATGCATCCATGGATATTAGATTCAAGACTAATCAATAAATCAGAAGTATGACTGTGAGGTATGTGAACATTTTTGTTTCCAGCACAGTTTAAAGAATTCGGACTCTGCATGAGCAATGAAAGTAATTTCTTAAAGCTGTCAAGAGTTCGATTTGAACCCACGCCTCCATGTAGAGACCAGAAGTCCCTTTGACGAGGAAGGAGTCAAACCTTGAGTCTGGCGCCTTAGACCACTCAGCCATCCTGACAACTGATCACTCACGCCCACTATATCATTTAGAAGACTTTGGACCACCGTTTAGGATTGACAACCAAAGCTTATCTGAACTACTCCCTCAAAATTGTCAACGTTAGACTGGGCTGGACCCAAACTGTTCCCCAGAATCAGGAATAATTAGCTCTTTTTTCTTTTATAGGATAATGACAAAAATAAATAACCGACAACTTTAATCATTTTTTTTTAAAGCTCAGACAAACTCAAGTACACAATCAAGGACAAAACCCTTAAAAAGAAACAAAAGAAAGAAAATTCTGCTGTCATCACATTCTTCGATCAATCTACTTTGTTTGAAGTTCATGTTTTTTGCCGTGGTTTTTGTTCAGAGGTCTTTTATCATTCTGTCAAATGTGCAGCTCTAAGCCCATCTGCCCTCACTCAAAGCCTGATGTTGACCCATGACCTTCGACCCCACATGTTGGGTGACATTCCAGCATGTCTGGTCGTTCATCCACTGTTGACTCATTCCTGCTAACTGCCCATCTCTATTCCTATCCTATTATCAAAAACATTGAAACAGTTAAGCACTTTTTGTTCTGTATTAAAAATCCTGACCACACCCCAAACAAACCGCATAATGAAAAACTTAAAAGATTTCATAAGTACAAATATATAAACGCCACGGCATATTTATTTAGATTGGATTCAAACAGAACTACAGAATTCAACCAACACCTCAGTGTCAGCCCTGAGCCCAAACTCTAAAGCCTATGTTTATTCCAACTGTGTTTGGAATATGCATTCAAGGGAAAATGTCAGCATGAAAATAAAGTATTTGTGACCACAGCAGCATGGCCCCTTCAGCTGCTGCACCATATCAAATGTATTTTATGCAGCTGGTTATTATTCAGACCCACTGAACTTTATTTGAAATTCTAGTAGAGACCCTAAAGTTTGCAACAACACCACGTACCTTATGTCAAGCTGAATTTTGCGTAAAGGACATTTGGCATATTCCAGTCAATGCAGTGCCTCCGTATTCTGACTTGAATATCTTATTCAGCACGAAGAGAGACAGGGCAAGGATATTAACACACAATGCAGAGAGTTGTTTGTTTTCCTTGAAATTCACTTTATTGGGGTCATTCAGTGATTTTGCAACGGGCAAGCTTGAATCTAAGATGTAATTAAACCCTTGTCAGGAGTGGGATTTGAACCCACGCCTCCATCTGGAGACCAGAAGTCCCTTTGCTAAGGAAGGATAGAACCCTTGAGTCTGGCGCCTTAGACCACTCGGCCATCCTGACAACTGGGCAACCTGGTAGTCAGTCTGGACTTTAGAAAAACTCTTCAGAACCACCATTTGCCTTTGGTGTTTGGCACATGGGCCTTAAGATTCTCAAGTTTAAATTTTTTTTATGTCCATTTGAACAGGGAAAAAAAACAGGGTATGTTTTTATGTGTGTCAGGAGTGGGATTTGAACCCACGCCTCCACTGGAGACCAGAAGTCCCTTTGATCAGGAAGGAGTCAACCCTTGAGTCTGGCGCCTTAGACCACTCGGCCATCCTGACAACTGGGAGGCAGAACAAACCATAGTCATCAAGAGCTAGACAGCTGAGAGACTATAAGTGATCCGTCCATCATCCATTAATATCCATCTATTCGTCCATCTGTCTGATAAAATCCATCCATCCATCCATCCATCCATCCACGGGAATGTGAGCTGGTATTTGAGCTGAAAGAGGTATTCAAACACCTCATTATAACAGCACCCACAGGTGTGTGTGTGTGTGTGTGTGTGTGTGTGTGTGTGTGTGTGTGTGTGTGTGTGTGAGGAGAGAGATGTCAGATGTGAATGATTTATGAGTATGTAAATGAGATTGTTGAACTGTTGAAGGACAGTGAAGAGCAGTGGCACACACACACACACACACACACACACACACACTCATAACATTCTGCTCCGTCAGAGCTGCCAATCTGAAACTCGGTTAACTCTCCATTTCAGATGTGCGATAAACATTAGCTGTGTGTCTGAGCCAATAAAAATTCTCATAATGGAAATGAACTGTTTACATCACGGAGAGACAAACCAGACTGAGGCTGCATTTAAATGTGCACATTCACAGGAAACGCTGAAAACACTGAGAGCGATCAGCACTGTAGCTACAATAAGGTTTATGAAGGTTGAAGGTTGTGAAGCTAGTCAGTGTGTGACCGTTGTTGATGCCACGAAGGCCTCACTAACGCGGATATATTCAAAGTTTTTTACACATAAATGGGTCGAACAGTGACGGGAATGGGTTTCTTTCAAAAAAATAATAAAAAGCACACTTTGAACTGTTATGTAAAAGTACATTATTATTGATTTAAAATTAGATGGACATGTATCGCCCACTCACAGACCTCCATCAGGTCGAGTTACCGCACAGACAAGTGAATGTTGTGATCAAAGGGCTTTGTGCACAAAGATTCACCGACTGCTGTTTTAAAAACGATATTAGAGAAAACATGAGATTGAAAACGCATTATATAACTGCAATGTCCACAGTTTCCTCTCTTTACCATCAATATCACTATCGAATGAGGGAAAACACAAACACAACAATGACACACGATAGAATATGTTTTATGTTGTGCACACGTGTTGTGTACTTAAATTGTGTCCTTGTAGGAAGAAGATAAATAACTGTTTGGTTCTCCATCTTGCAGCTCACCCAAATAAAAATGGATTAAAAGAAAATAATAATTAAATCTACATATATGGAAAATATGTTTCCATTGCATAAGCGATATGCAGTCCGTACCACCTGTTACATACTGAAGTAGGCTTCACTGTTTCAGACATTTGTCTCATAGATACATAAATCAGAATCAGAAATCCTTTAATGCCCCTCAAACGAGGACATTTGTTTGTCCCAGCAGCGACAGAATATTTGAAAAGACAAAATCAACAGCAAAAATAAACAATATAACTAAAAAGGTAAGAAACAGAACAGACGTATGTACACAGAATCATGATAAAGTACCAAATTAACAGCAGTTAATTCTTATTCACAAATAAATAACATAAATAACATAAACACAAAACAAAACAGCTCTTGGATCCCGAGTGTTCAGCACACAAACAGCAGCAGCTGCTGACAAGACGGTGCACACGACATGATAACGTGTGCATTTCATAATTCCCAAAGATAAACAAGACTAAGACTCCACAGCCTGCGAGCAGCTTCGTGAGGACGTGCAGAAACAGATTTTTGAGTCAGATCCCCAATAAATCGTCCATCCCCGAGGACTCCACAACGACTGCTGTCTCCGTGTGATGGAGATGAGTTTGATGATCTACGCGTGTTGTTGCCTCAGAGGACTCGAAGGTCGTCATGTTTCTACAACTGTCACTAAAGAAGTTTCTGCCATCGCTTGGATTTTAAGATCTGTGACTTTTATTCTGCTGAGGACAAATTCCTCATCTCGCAATTATGGAAATCCATTTCTGACTGATGGAAAGTTGATGTGATGATAACATGTTATGAAATAACACGGTATAATTATGTAAAATTATGAGCTGTATGAATTATGAGAGGACATGGCTTGTTGTTTTCTTTCTCTTTCGTTATTTGGACTTTTGAATCCAACATTATGATTTAATAATTACTATTTATCTCATAAGCATGAATTTATCTCGTTATTGTGACTTTCTATTGTGTGATTTTGACCTTTTATCTCATAATTTTGACTTTCTATCCCGTTTTTCCACCTTTCAATATCATATTTTTCACTATCAATCTCATAATTGTAACTTTTTATCTCATAATTTAGATTTTTGATCTCATAAATCTGAATTTATCTCTTTATTGTGACTTTCTATTGTGTGATTTTTACATTTTATCTCAGAATTTTCACTATTAATCTCATAATTATGACTTTTTGTCTCCTAAGCATGAAAATTCTCTCACAATTTTTCATCAAGCTTGATTTTCACCCAATAGATTTCTTTAACTGACACCATTTGGCTTCCATTCACCGCGGTAATGCAAATGAAAAGTTACTTCTATAATTCTCCCTGTGATTCAGAATTCCTCCAGATTTTGAAGACTCCTTACTTGGCTCATTCTTCACCTTTCCACAAATTTTCACTACAATCCAGTCAGTAGCTTTTCTGTCATCCTGCTGACAGAAATAACAAACTGAACCGTCGACGTGGAGTAAAGCCCCTCGGTGGAGCTGTCACTTCCATCTCTCGTCACACACGTTGATGTTATTGACATATTTTTCCATTTTTGTAGCGACACGACTGCGCGAGTGGAAAATAACGATGTGACTGAGGGTCATGAATGCAGCACTGCCAGCGACGGCTCATTTTATTCCCAGGCTGCTGCACTGAACCTTCGACTGAACCGCTATTTCATACATGCAGAAAGATTGTGTCTTAAAAAGGTGTGAAGGTGACGGCGTTCGACCAGCTCTGAGAACATCTACCGCTTTGTTTTCTCTGCTCGGACTGAAATGTGACTGAATTTTCTTTAAAGGGCAAAAAGAAGATGCATATTCGAGTGTCTGGTTTGACTGTAGACGAGGAGAGGAGACACCAAGGCCAAATATTGCCCCCCATACATCATCAGACCGATACACAGTCCATCAATCTGCCTCTGCTCTGTGTCACGCCGAGAGGAAAAAACAACCAGGTGGGATGTGAACTGAATGGCTTGAGAGAGCGGGACGATACAATGAGCCACGGTGCGTTTAGGATTCACTCCTTCCTGGTGGTGTAATGATGCTGTCTACTCTCTGCAGCACACCCACGCCGCACACTCCATTTCTGTCGGTGTAAAAACCTTTTCTCTCATGTCTCTTTAATGAAGCCTTTGAAGAGCCAGACGAACTGTGTTTTTTATGTTCGAGGCAATGATCCAACACACCAGATACTCATGAAGAAAACCTTCAGATACGAGGGGGGAAAAAAAGCCCTAAAAATAACCTTATAGAAGCAGATTTCAACTGATGTTTATACGAGTGCATCGTAGAGACGAAGGTTGGTTGAATCCTCGCTGACGCGCCGGTTTGTGCTCCCGTCAGCGAACAGGATGCAGGACTGGAAAGTGAGTATTGATCGGAGGGGGAATCATACAGAACTGTTTTCATCTTCTCGGCAATTATGGGAGAAACAAATTGGGCGATTCCTCACGTCCATTAAGGAACAAATAGAATATCTCACTTACATCAATACTGAAAAACCTGTTAACAACGCAGACAGCGTGCTGCGGGAGATGAATGGCTCTGCACTGTTTGTTCTTAGAGAGCTGACAACTGTTAGGAAGGAGTCGTGACCCTTCTGGAAATGTATGGGGGGAAGGTTTCGCAGCCCAATATTCCAATATTTTGTAAAATGCATTGGTCTGCTGCTGTGGCGGAGAGAGGATGTTAGAGGAGGCAGGGGTGAAAGAGGAAAGAGGACAGAAAGGGCTTCATAGAGGGCACTTTTTCATGTTTTATCCGCCACAGAGGGCACGACAGCGCTCGCATTATAAACCAAGTCCAACAGCGGTTTGCTTTCTTAAGCCGTATAAAAAGATATGTGACAGAAGGTGAAAAACCTACCTGCTAAACCACAAGTCCTGAGAAACCAAACAACAAAACACTCACTTCAGTCAGTCAGAATGTAGAAAAGACGTTAAAGATATTATAAAAGAGTTGCTGAGAACAAAACAAAGCTAGAAGGACGGTGAACTTATATTCACATGTATGAGACGACAGTTTAGCGGGCTTGTCACACAGAACGACAAAACATTCACAGCTACGCTCTTTGGTGCAGGATACAAGAACACTGGATTGACAATCCTCAGTTTGTTGTCTAAGTTGTTGAATGTTCATCGACCCAAATCTGCTTTGTTTTTTAATAAATTCTGGGGAAATCTAAAGTTCTGGCAGAACAATGCTTCCTGGTGCATGGAGTGAAATTATGGAGGACAGAAAAGATGGACAGACTTCACGAGAGAATCCTGATTTGTCATTTAAAGACAAGTGAGATGATTTTGAGACAAACACCAAAACAATGAGCTTGAAGAGGCTAAAACGCTGCCGGACAGTTTGTCACTACGAGAAACATCTTTCAGACACACGTGATGACTGAGAGCTTTTCAGAAAACTGAACATTCGTCGAGTAAAAGACATAAATATTCATCAGATATGTGTCGTTGTTCACTTCCATCGTCCTTTAGAAGCTTTTGAAAATCATTCATTCATGTAGACTTTCCCTTTTTTTATAAAACAAATAAATATTTAAAACAAAACTGTCACATTTAATTCATGAAGTCTGAAGTCTTCTTGTCTTTTTCCTTGTGTTAATCGTTCTTATGTATTTCTATATTTCAAGTCTATTGATTTAGTTTTTCTGTTTATTGTATGTTTTCTGTTGAAATTTGGCTCTTTTATTTTGGTATTTCAACAAATTATGTTCCATAAATCGTTTCTGTAACAGAGGCGGCTTCTTCTCCTCTCCTGACATGTCTCTTATATTTCTTTAATGAACTGATTTTATCTGATCTCATGTGTGGGCAAAAAAAAAAAAAGTATTGTCTATGTGCAGGTATTGATTTTTGCAGCATTAATGCGCAGACACGGCGCATCGATTATGTCATCTCTCCCTCTCTTGGAGTGAAAGCTTAAAAATCCAATTTCTCAAAATGTCGAACTAGTCCTTTAAGGACGCTGAATATGAGTTCATTATTATGAGACTTGTGTGGATTCACAGACTCATCCATCAGACCATCAGCACAGAGGAAAATCTGCTGCTTGATTACTTCCTCAGTGAGGACGGACCCTTAATCAGGTACCTGACCCTGCTCACCTGGACCATGTGAGTCCGGCGCTCTACACGCTGACCCCGACGGCGAAGACGAGCCTCGAAACGTGACCACGCACAGATAGAAAGAGTGTGTGTGTGTGTGTGTGTGTGTGTGATGAAAGTATGGTGACTGCAGAGGGCTGTGAAACAAAGAGCAGGTAGATTGATGATTGATTAGCTGTGGCTGTCTGGCTGACTGAGACTCATTGGCAGCCGTCACTTTGATGAATTACACCGCTGAGAAAAACACACTGCACTCTGATTACTGCCAGCAAGACGAGTGTGTGTGTGTGTGTGTGTGTGTGTGTGTGTGTGTGTGTTGGGGTTGG
>OMLP01023011.1:0-17868 GCA_900302685.1 Spondyliosoma cantharus | reverse complement strand
CCTCGTCCGCAATCACTTTGACGGGCACAATCACTGGCCTACCGCTTTCCAAAGGTTACCAACACAGAACACGTTTACAATTCCTCAAGATAAGATGTGCTGCCTACATGCAAAAACACAAGAAAGGGAGTGCTCCTCACTGTCTTGGTCGTAATCCCTTTTCATGTGCATGTTTCAATCTGCAGTATGTGTCCTTGGCCTCACATGAAAGGGAGCCAAAGTTGGAAAAGATTTTACTAATAGAAGGTGTTGTGTGATGAGGGCGTGCTCGAGATGGGGGGCTGATTTGGGAGCCTTGGCAAAGTTTGGCGTGTCAGAATCAGACTGTAATTTGGCGTGTATGCTTACTGACCGCAGGGTATGGTGGCTTTGGGTAGTTGGGGGTGAAGAAGAAAGCAGAGCTGGAGCCAATTCACTTTGAGGTCATTCAGTTCAAAGTGTAACAAGAAACAACGATTAGCATGACAGCCATAAAGTCTCTATTCTCAATAATGGATTCAAATATTGGAGAACTATTTTAGATTGAGAGTGCAATTAGGAATAATTTTATTTCAAGATCTGTACAGAATGGACCGTCCAGTGCAAAGTCATTTTTATGGTGTTTCTCTGTGCAAAAGCCTGAAAACAAAAATGAGAATGTGATTCTATGTTTGGGCAGGTATCCTGTTAGACCAGCAATTATTTCCCTAAAACCCAGGGGATGGCAGGGAGTGCTGGCTGGCCCGGGCTTGTTTTTTTTAATTGAATCACATGGCTGATTTGCCATGTATTGTAAGGGACATGCTTCAATGTAATTACTTATCGATGAAGTGCCAGGTGGCTTGTTCTGACCGCAGCACTGTAAATTAGATTGCTGTAATGAGGTTCATAAGGTTACTGATTTTGAGGACTGAGTATATACACATATTCATACAAACGAGGATTTGCTGATTAAAATTTGAGAGGAATGTGTTTTTTTCACCTCAGTTTGACCTCGCAGGATGATACTAAATTTAAAATGTATTTCATGTAAGTTGAATTAAACTTGAATCTGCCAACTACCAAATTGCTTTGTAAGAAGGAGATTGGTCTAATGCAATCTTGTGTTCCCCAATTATGCTAATACTTGTGAAAATTGTGAGGAGAAAGAAAGGGCTGGGTTCAAGGCTAACTGGGTTCAAGGTGAGGCGTTGAAGCAGATGAGCCGCACAGGAACAGAGTGTCCGTACGCAGCAGAAAAAAGTGAAGAGTTAAGCAGCCACATAAGCTAAGTTGAGTCCAGAGATCACATGTTGTCTGTCTTGTGTGGTATTAATCATTCTGCTGAGCAAGGGCTGCTCCGGAGGGCCAGAGGAGTCACTCACACTTATCTGCAACTCACTATACATACAGAGAGCGAAGAGTGACGCACATCAGAGCGTTTCCTTAGAACGTTAATTATCTCTAAGGATTTATTCCATTGTATCTAAGTTTCCCATTTGTCAGTCAAACACAGTGAGTAATATCATGATGTAAACACACATCTCTCAGGATGTCATCATCAATGGTTTCCTCGGAAAGTAAAGGATTATAACTGAAAGCATGTGACGGTGCCTTCAGACTCGCCCCAGGCAGGAAGTAATAAAGCTGGTCAGCAGTAAGGCCTGAGCACGCTGCCTGTTTTGCATTACACATTGATTCAAATAATTGAAAAAAAGAAGTGAAGTACTGCTTTAATATTTTTTCTGCTTTGACTGCGATCTTCCAGTGGGTCTGTTCTCAGAAATGTTATGTGGATTTATGTTCAGTGACTAATCAAATCTACATGATGCCTTTTCTTGGAATTTAAATTAAAGGCTCTCTGCTAAAGTATATTTAAGAAAGGATTTTAAAGAGATCATTGACCCCCTTTTTCTAACATTAAATCTTTTTCAGTACTGCTGACCCCACTGGAAATCAACACTTTGCAGCTTTTTTAGCTTTAGTCCGCTATTATTAGCTCATTGTTTTTGTGCTCCAGACTGAAAAAAAAACACTGCCATTGATTATAAGTGTGAACAACAGATTCACAGCCAGACAAGAGGTCAAACAAGTCAAATGCACAGTAGCAAGAAATGGATTAAAGCTGAAGTAAACAGATGACAGACACTGAATGTTATGCTGCGTTGGAGGTTGGAATTTCCTAGTCTAAATTTCCAATTTCGGACCTTCAGATGCTCCAGATGCATGGTGTCAAAAGTGAACAAAAAATGTGTCTGTCCATAATCAAATGATGTCTCTCTGGCAATTGTACACACTCAGCAGTGCCTCTTGCATATATTAACGAAAAGGAGGAGGGAAAACGATACAGGCGGCATTATACATTTTATATAACGGTACTTCTACACTTGAAAATGTATCTAAATATTCCATTGACTAGCCCAATACAAACACTGATGTATACACATACATCATACCCCCTCACAGTGGGCGCTTGTTGAGTGACGTCAGACGACTGCTCCCTCAAAAAAATCAGGGTAGACGGATGTGTAGTGAGTTTGCAAGTAGAAATTCCGTCTTCCGAATTATATTCCATTGTACTTTTTCTAGTAGGGGGTAGGTCATTTTCAAGGTCAGAGTTGTCTGGAACACAGAATTAGACTTCAGTTTTACAGGTGGTCAAAAGAGGGTTTCCAGGAGTCGTCCGTGTTGATCTGTTTCTGCCAGATGTGCCAAAACCTGAAAGGCTGAATGCTCCTATTCTTTCTCCCACAGGAGACATTTTGACATATCAGTCTTAAAATGTTGTCAGCCGACAACTGAAAAACTGAAACTCCTCCGTTGTAGATGGGCTGTAAGGGGAAGACCTAAACAGGATCGATACATCATTAATATCAGTTACACCTGGGATTTACCTGCTTTGATAATCAAAATGTCTGCTGTTAAAGAGCCTGTTTGCTGAGAGTTGTGTTTAAGCTTTTGAAGGCCACTCGATGAAGCCTTGAGGCAAAAAGCCACCTCAGCTCTTTTGTCATTAAGTTCATTAGCTTTTTTTTCCTTAAAGGGGACCTTAAAGGGGGACAAGTGTTGTGACAAGTGCACTGGACTCTGCCAGTTTTAGTAGATACTGTAGGCCTGTTGGTATAAGCTGTCTTTTGTCTTCTGTTTTTGTCTGTGCACCACTTCGCTCTTCATCAGCTAGACTTGCTTACATTAGGTTTGTCTTTGTAAAGCACCTTGACATTTTTGAGATGAAAGTGAGTCAAACATATACATCAAACTAAAGGATCAATAAATTAAAGCTCTGTTGGAATTATACATGTTCAATAACGCCAGCACATTGATATTTATTTTGGAGACAAGCTCCTGTGTAACCCCTTTAATTCCCATCTGAGATTGTTTACTACATTACAGATGGACAGTCACCACCCACTGGCCAGACAGGCAGCGATGAGCAACGTCTCAGACGATCAGTCTGGTCATGAGAATGCTGTGCCAGACTCCACCTGCTCTAAATGTAGATAACTATTGTCTAGCCGTGCAGAGAGCAGTCGGCTGTTCCTGTTTATTGTACAGAAAGTATTCTCAGAAAGACATGTTGTGGTTATGCTTGTGTCAGTTTGATATGGGACTCCGAGCTGTTGACATTTACAATGACATCTGTGCTTTAACAAGAAATGAAGGAGGAAGTGAAAGAACAAAACTATGGAGAAATGCTATGAGAGTATGTGGAATTAGTTTTTAGATTGGTCACAAAAATCCACTTTATCATAGTGAAAGCTGAACCTGTAGTGAGTAAGAACACATTTTTAGACACAGCTCTGAGTTATTACAGTGTCCTTGTGAGAAACAGCCCTCCTCAGCTATTATTCCTCCTCCCAGCATCGAGGGTTACAGGAATATTTAGTTACATCTATTGTTGGGCTCCTGCAGCTCTGAACTTCACTCTCCTTACTGATGGTTGCGTGTAGTTTGTGTTTTAGAAATTAAAACTAAAGCGAAATCGTTTCAGATTGTAACGCGAATAATATGTAAAAACATTCATCGTGGTCATTGAGCTTGTTTTATGAGCCTTGCTACAATTAGCTCCAAGCTGTCTGGCCGCCGTACATAAGAGTTGCCCTGTGTGTGTTATTACGTTTAGCCTCCACTCTCTGCAGAGCATGCCTGCTATGCTTTCACCACTATTCAGGGAATTCATGTACGACTGCAGCAGAAAACTCTCCGAAGCCAATGATTTGCAGGACCGTGTGTTTATATTTGCACAGTGTACAGTAAGTGTTGGCATGTGGTGTATGACTTGAGCATGAAAGCAATTAGATGCAGTAAAAGTCAAATGGGTGACCGAGTTGGGTCAAGTTCCCACCAGGAGGCGAAAAACCCACAAATCCCCAGAGGGAACAAACCAGACACTAATTAAAAACTTGCTTTTATGTCTGCGTTTTATGTATTTGTGTATGCGGACCCACATGTATGTACCTACAATAGAAGAGGGCAGCAGATGTGTGTCTTGGATTATGTTTGTCAATTTGGAGAATATTAAAGTTCTCCAGACTCAGAAAGTATTTGAGAAGAGCGTTTGAAATCCAGGAGCAGTTGTTTTGTTCTATATTCAGTTCAGGGGTGGTAGTAGAAGTATTCAGGTTCTTTACTGAAGTAAAAATAGCAATGTCAGAAAATAGAATACTACACTACAAGTAAAAATACATTGCACACATTGTACATTGTTTAGCAGCATTAGCCGCAAATGTACGGAACGGATCAAATGTAAATGGGATTGTTATGCAGTAATTTTATGATACTAAATTATTTGCATTGACAACTTTGCATTTGCCAGTTGTGGCTTGTCGACAATTATCTTATTTTAACTGCTTTATATAGTTTGGTATCGTATCTATCATCATATTTTATTAGCCTATTATGGTTATTAGTTAGTAATAGTAAATAAAGAACAGTATTTCATTTTGGATTGTAGTGCAGTAAAAATATGCAGTCAAGATCTAGTATTCTTCCTCCTTTAAAAATATATTTAAAGGCAATGGTTGTGTGAGCTGTGTTAGTCTGTTAATTCATTTACATTTTGCATAAAATGGCTCAACAAAACACTGAAATATTGTGGTGGACAGATGATCAAGAGCTTTTTTCAGTTTTATGTAGTGTGTGCTTTGTCAGCGTTTTTTTTTAATAGATATATTTTAAATAATTTCAGTTTGTTAAACTGAAATTCCTACTAATTTGAACTAGTTTTCCTTATTTTTTGGACTTTTTCGTATTATTTTAAATTATTCACAGTGTGAATGTGTGGTGTGTATGGCTGTACCTGACGGTTATGTCATTATTGATTAATCTGCTGATTACTTTCTTGATTGATTAATTAATCATTGGGTCTATAACGGGTTAGGAAGTGTTAAGAAAAATCAGTTTCAAAGGTATTGAGTTTTGGGTAGTGATGTCTCGAAACTTTAAATCTGATACAATACCTTGAAAAATATCGATATTTGATACAAAAACAAAGAACAGGCTATTCAATTTGGGATTTTTATGAAAAGATAAATACGACATGGCTTGTTACTGTGTATTAGCAACAACAGCATCCAAGTTAATTCATTTTTGGCGGAGATTACTGCATGAAATTGTTATTTAAACAATTCAGAATTTGAAAGGTCTTGATACTCAATATTTTAGGAAATACTAGTTTAGAGAGAAATAATCATAACTGAGAAGCTGGAACCAGACAATATTTATTTTTGCTTGAAAAATGACTTAATTTAACAAACATGAAAGGTACACTATGTGATTTTGATCAAAAGAGAAAGATCTTGCCACCCTGCCACCTTTCTAGCTTCAATCGGGGTTCAGGGGACCCTCTGAGAACAGCTTGTTTATCCAGCTATGGAAAAAAACTAATATTTAATAGTTTGTATTATTACCTCATTAATGTCCTTACCTTCTTCTCAAACTTCATGATCACACCTCTTGGACTTCATTAGAGAAAATAAAACATTCATTTCAGTTCAGCGCAAAGTATTTTGAAGTAATGCATCTGCCACAAAAAAAAATCTTAGTTTGTAAAATAAGATAATCCTTTATTCTTCCCACAACGGGGACATTATTACAGCGTCTAAAAAGGGGAAAAGGGATAGCAAAAATAAATATATCACTGATAATCATACCTCTGGGACTTTATCAGACATAATAAAACATTCATTCAACAGTAGTAATAAATACGTTTAAAAAAAGATAGAAAATGTAAGTTATAAAGCTGTAGAAGCAATATATATATTATTGTTACGTCATTATAGTTGTTAATATTAAAATTCTGAGTTTGGATTTATTCTACAAAACCACATAGAGCCCCTTGAAGGACTCATTCTGAATTATGATAAGCAGTAATAAAAGTTGTTTTTAAAAAAAAACGAATAAACATAAAAACAACAAAGCAAGATACTACATCCTACTACTTTTTGGTGTCCACAAGCTCATGATCAAACCTCTGAGACTTTATCAGAAACAGTAAAACATTAAATCAACAGTATTAATGAATACGTAAAAAATATAATGATAATAATTAAATGGTTCAATTAAACAGTAAACAATAATAATAGTACAAAATAAACAATATAATAAAAAAGCTTAGAAAGAGAAATAGACTCGTACATATACATAGTATGTACAATATAAACAGAGTGATTATAAACAGTGTGGTAGTGTATTGTTATAATAATAAGTTAATAAGTAGCAGATCAACAAATCGATTAATCAACTCTCTATTTTAGCTCTACACTGACATGGAGCAGCATGGGTGCATCTAAACCGTCCTTCAGTACAGTATTTGAGTTATTGGACCTTTTTTTACATTCCACCACTGATTCAGTTTCATTTAATCACATTACATCCTGAATAGAGATTAAATGTAAAAAAGAAAAGAAAAAGTAAAACAACAAACCTCGTGCCATTAATTGCCAAGCTCGGTGTGTGTGTGTGTGTGTGTGTGTGTGTGTGTTGGGGGGAGTGTGCTGCTAAAATAAAGCCCCGGCTGTCCTCATATCCCACAATTCTACTGTGAGCTGCATAGTGGAGCGTGATAGGCTGCTGGAGAGGGGGAACTGCAGCAGAGTAGCACCGCTGTCAGGAAACAGAAGCCCACTGCGAATGAGACTCGCATAACCAGCTGAACGAGGACGGTTTACCTGGTAATAAAAAAACATTTCTATTGCTGCTTTCCTCTAATCTTACACTAATAGGCTTGTCTTGGTAAGAGATGCACGCTTCCCCCCGTGTTCTTGTAGCTCGCTGTTGTTATTTCCTCTCTTTTTGCCTCATTCTGCTCGTCTGACCACAACACCTCCCGGACCGATGACAGATAATTAAAATGAAAATACTCCTTCGCTTGTACTCAGCCGGGCGGAAAAGTCGAGGGGACGTGTCAGAAAACACCGCTCCTAACCTCTTTTGTATTCGCCGGTGTGTTTTGTAGCCTTGTGCGTAACATTGTGTCGACGTGATGTGTTTTTTTTTTGGTTTTTTTTCGCTGAATGAGCAGCATGTAGCGGCTGTTACCGTGCCGCTAAAAGTCAAAGCATTTAGCGGATATTTCAGAGGAAACGCGCCGCTGAAGGTACAGTCGGCTAACGTGCTGCATGCGCGAGACAAGGAAAGTGGAAAAAATGGTTGATTTTTTTTCCCAGCACCATTGAACACTGAGCGCTGAGTCACCGGCACACACACGGTTACATTTGAAGACAGTGAATGGATTGGAAATTGTTGAACAGTCGCAGGTTAAGACGACATACTTGGGTGTTTTTTGATCTGCAGTGCGGTAGGCGTGGTTAGGGGCAGGGTGACACGGTCTGGATCCTCTTTTAGCATCCTTGCATCCTTGAAGGAACCGAAAGCAATGGCTGGAGTCTGACTTGACAATTTAATTAAAATGCACAGTAAGCTGTTGTTGCAGCAGCAGCATTGTGGGGCCTTGTTGTTCAGGCTGATTTGAGAGAGCATGTATGATCATAGCCTCGGTTTGCACTAACCTATTTACACTGTGTTGGGTTGTTGTTCAGATCTTCCTGGCACAAATTTGCTAAAAACCAAAAAAATCTGATTAGTGTTGCTTTACAAGAGTCCGCCTCATTTTTATAATCACCAAATCACAAAATTGTCTGTGCTTTAAGATTCCCGCAGCTTATGACAACATCTTTCCCTTTCTCTTGATAAGGACAAAAAGCCAGAAACATAGATTTAGGTCACATGACAGGGTCACAGTGGGGTCATGTAAAGGTAAATGGCAACACCCTCTTCTTATTGTTTTTGTCTGTAAAAGGTTAACATTGGTGTTATCTGTTGGATAAATGTGCCATATAACAATTAGTCAATTAAAAGAAAAATAAGCAATTAATCACTTAAGTTGATTTTTAAAAATGAAACTCAAACGTTCTCTTGCACCCAAATGTGAAGTTTTGCTGCCTTTTTCTGTTTTTATATCTTTGTAAAAATTAATATTTTGTTTGACAAATACAAGCACCTTATCGATGGTGTCACCTGAGGCTTATTGGCCGTTTTCTGACTTATTGCAGACCACTGAACAGTGGTGATTAGATTTAAAAACAAATATTGAATCTATATTATATATATTCAACATTACACCATCTACTCAAGCTGTGACTGTATTTTGTTGTGCAGAATCAGCTCCAAAGAATTCAACATAGAAGTGAAATGATAAGTCGATTCATCCATTTGTCAATTGACAGAAAATTAATCACCTATTTTGCTAATCTATTAATCACTTAAGTTATTATTGTAAGGCAAATATGTGTGCTAGTTGCGCATATTTCTCAGGGAATAATGCACAGATCTTGATGATAAAGGATTATGTATGTATGTATGATTGAGTACAATTTGGGCTGTAGAGTTTGATATTGGATTAACCTTGATTGTATTAAAGGGGATTGTTGGCCTTGACTGAAGTATGCACTTTACTGAGTGGCTTTCTAGTTTTCTTTCTAACTATATTTCCAAAATCGAAATGTGAGTGTTTGTTGGTCAGAACAAGCAATTCCAATATGTCAACTTGGGAAATTGTGATGATTATCAGTAGTTGCAACCTTATTTCAGTGTTATTTATCCCTGTGGCAAGACTTGAGTGTTTCCCAATGAGCTGCTGTCCAAAATAATAAGAAGAAGATGAGTGCAGTGTAGACGTGTCCCACCTGATGTCAACAACCCAACGTTATGCTCCCCTGAAGACATTATTGTTAATCAAGTCACAGCTGATTTACTGATTACCTGTTGCTAATCTTATAAAATGCCTAATCCCTATTGGCCCGTCTCAGCCTCTCTATAAGAAGTTATTAGCTCTCCATCAAGCTACCAAGATTTAGTTCTAATCTTTTACATCAACAGGGGATTTTCTCTGTGTCAAAAGGAGCTGTAGGACTGGACTGAGATCTGCTAACAGCAGTATAAGTGCTTTTTCGGGAATAGTTTCCCTCTCAGACACATTGGCGATGGTTGTGCCTGGCCTTCAAGGAAACCGACCCTGGCCTGAAGCGACTGCACGCCTACAAAGGCAACACTGATCGTGTCGCATAATGAAGTGCACAGTCAAGTCAAGATAACAATAACAAGTTCGCTGGTCTGTCTGTTGTGTCCCTGAACATCTTCACTGCTAGAGACAGTAATGCCAAGAATGTAAACGCAGCAAAGCTGACAGGATTTATGGCCCCCTCAGCAAAAAAATGCTCTCAGCTTGCAGTCACCTTCATGTTACAAGTCTACCATCGGCCGTTGAGGTGTGGACTGTCTCTTTCTGCTTAGTCTATAAGCATTCAAGTAAAGGTGTTTTGAAAATCGATACGACTAGGACTGGATGAAACGGTTACTAAATCAAATGTGGAAAGCCATTTTCTTTTCCGTCATTTACTGTGTGCGGTGGATGATATGAATGTCTCGCTAACAGTTCTATTACCTTATACTGACAGGATGACTCAACACCTGACTGTATCGGTTTAAACCAAAACTGAACCTCCATCAAGAGAGGATTTATTGTAGAACTGTTGTATTAGACTGAATTAGTTGTAGCTAGTTGTAATGAATAAACTGGCAACCAAATGTTTATGCAAAATGTGTCCTTATCCTTTCTACAATAATAAGAATGTAATTAGATGTTTTGCTGACTCACTGATATGTTAAATTGTATGACATATTGTACCTTGTCAGGAACTTGTATCGTGTCGTTTTTTTGGATTGTTTGACCCTTGTTTGCTTGGCTCCCAAAATGAAATGGTCAGAAGTGTCTCTGCTCTTTGTGTTTGTGTTGCTCTGGAGCTGGAGAATGTTCTGGCTGAACCCACTGAGGTAGAAAACAGATCTGGGTTGTTTAAATTTCTTGAATTGTTAAGAGCAGAACTGAACTGTACTAAGCTGCGAGATGTAATGGAGGAACATTTTACTGTGTACGTTGTGCCCTTTTCAACTTCCTGTTAAAACTTGTATTGTGAGGTTGTAGCTTGTTAGCTAAGTCAGTCACCTGTTATTGTTTCTCATTGAAAAAGATTCTCAATAGTGTCAGAATCGCTTGTGTTGTTTGTTACACCAGTTCAAGTGGAATGAAGATCAGATGAAAACATGATGGCTGGTGGTGTCATACTGTTACCACATCACATCATTTATCCTGCACATTTACATTTTTTTAGTTTGACTTCAAGAAACTGTGAGAGACATTTTTCAAAGGCAGTTACCTCAAATAACTTGTTTTCTTTGACTAGCACAGCTGCACTTTCTCACTTCTTCTTCTCTCTGACAGCGAGTTGACACACGCACAACTGACAAAGTGAGATTTTGTCAAGATATTTGACTATCTAACTTTAATACAATATCTTCCAACAGTATTTCACAATAAATCAATTGTTTAGTCAATAAAATGTCAAAATATTATATGAATTGCTCATTACAATTTCCCAGATCCCAAATTGACTTTCATTTACTGTCATAAATGACAAAGAAAAGCCACAAGTCAAATGTTTGACATTTTGCTTGAAAAATTGCAAGTGATTTTATTGTCCAAATAATTTTCTTTTGATTGACTAATTGTTGAAGCTCTAGTTCAAAACCCAAAGAGATTAAATCTGTAACAATGTAAGACAAGGAAGAGCAGCAGATCTTTACATTGCAGAAGCTGTAACTATGAAAATAATGCAACTCTTACTTGAAAAACGGTTTTATGATTATCAAAACTGTTGCTGAGTAAATCTGTAATTGTTGGATCTTTGTTAAAAACTAGCTTTTCTTCCATCACAAAAGTAATACAGACTACTGTTTTATGACAGTACGGCTTCTCACAGTGGTTTCCATAAATAGTGGCACTCAATGCACGCAGAGATTAATGTAATGTTGCATCTATTATAAGTCACTGTGGTGAAAATCTTCACTCTAATGTAAGTGTTGAATGACAATGAATTTTGAAAATGGACATTTTGCCTTCAGTGATGAAATATATCAATAATGTTGTTGTTGTTGTTGTTTGGACCCCAAGACTGTTGAAAGCTCTTCGGGGATCTGTAGCCCCTCAGCAGAGGTGTCTCATTTGAGTAGCCAGACCAGCTACATGGTATCCGGTTACAGTAGCTGCATTTGTGTGTGACAGCTGTCAGCCCTTCAGCCATGTAGAGGGGTCGCATCATACGGCAGGCCGGCTCGGGATGGGCCCTGACGTGTCAAAAAACGCCAACCATGTCCCTCCATGTGACCTCCGTAAGTCCCCAGGGGCCTTATGGGTGTGTGGGGGCAGGGGTTGCAGGGATGGGCCCAGCTGTGGTATTCCGGCTAATGGCACTCAGCACAGATGGCTGTCCCTCATCCTCATATGAGTGTGTGCGTGACTCCGAGTGCGCAGGCCACTTTCCAAGAGTGTGCATTACAATCACAAATGGACCTTAAAATGGGAGCGTGCATGCGCAGGCAGCAACAGAGCATTTAGTGTCAGTGATCAATTATGTAATGTAGTGGCATACTGATAAACATCTGCAGAGCTTTTAGCATGGATATGGACATCCAATGCAATGGTGGTGTCTCAGCAGTCTGTCTGAACGTGATTTGATTTGTGATTTAAAGTGCTTGTTTAAAGGCAGACAGCAGGTTTGATTAACTGTGGGTAGGTTTGATTTATATAGGGAAGAAGAAATGGGAGTGTTTTTATTAATGATGTAATTGTTTTTCTGAGGAAGTTTTGTTAAGAAAAGTAGATGGATGGTTTCTGCTTGTCCTTCGTAGAAGTCACATCATCATTTTTTATCTGCAGCTGTGAGAAATGTGTTTGTCATCAGGTGACAGATGAATGATGAGCTGCTTTTTAATATGATAATGTGAGAGATAAATGATGACGTATTTGACAAAAAGTGCTAATGGTTGAAGTTTTGTGTAGCATTTGCTTCCGTTCAGTCATTCACTGTTCAAGCTAAGTGCCATGTTCTTCTGTTTTTTTTAATTCCTCAGATTTACTGATGCAAGAAACATGTGCATCACCTCCTGTTAGGACTTCATTTTGCAGAATACCCTGATTCATTAAGATGCAATGCTAACAAATCTTTTGTCAAATGTTCTTATCTAGCATCAATCTAACAGCACCATAAACACATTTACATAACCATGAAAACAAAAAAACCTGTGTAAATTAGAAGTCGTCACGGACAAAGATTGTTATTTATCTGCATCGGCTCGGCACTCTGGGATCCATCGAGACGTCATCAATTTATACCAGTAATGACTGTTGAAAGTTTGGATCGGTTATTGTTATCAAAGGAAGTCTCAATTTAGACTTTATGAATTTATGTAATCTGATGAATCACTTCATTCAAATTGGGAATTTTGTCCAAGGATTTTGAAAAGTGATATAGGATGATAGACCTGAACTTAAATGTGATGACATACAAACATTCAGAGTTTCATTTGAAATCATCAGTAGGTGCTTTGAATGTAAAAAAAGAAACATCTGCTACAGCCCTAATTTTGGCTTTTAGCTTCTTGCAAATATTTTCAATGTAACAGGTTCACAGGTTTTGAAAAGGTTTTGAATTTTATTAGTGGATCAGACAAAATACTATCAGACCTCATCCCTTATTCCTGTGAGCCTGAGGAGACCTAACCAGACGCCAGCTGTTTCTCACAACAAATGCTAAAGCTTTCATGACCTGAGAGGTTGAATCTCTGTGATCCAAAGATTAATCAGCAATACAGCAGCAAAGCGCATGTTTATACATTCGAAAGTGTTCAAGATGAGGGGATTACAAAAGGCTTTCAATTAATATGATTAGGCTATATTGGTGCAATCAGCAAAATCTCCTGTATACTAGCAGTAATCCAGGGCTCTATGAGTTGTGAATACCACTTTCTGAATGCATAATGTATGTGCCAGTCCATGGCGAGGGCCACACACAAGGCTACTGTGTGGGCTGTTGTGTGGCCCTGTGAAGAGTGCCTGTCACCAGTGACTGAACGTATTCTTCCTTCATTTCTATGGTGCAAAGATGTTCCTTTCCTCCCCTCCTACTATAGTTCCTGTTTCATAGCAGGGTTAAGAGAAGCAAAGGTTAGCTGTGCAGCCATCGTCTATCAGCTGATTAGTGATTAAAGATGCAGATATCTTTTTAATTTGTGCTATATGACCAGAGAAGACAGAGAAACAGGGCTGTGGCGTTTCAACTCACTGCGAGTTGGGCGGTGATGGTTTGCAGGGGTGGCCTAGTCAGAAACGTTCTTGTATTACAACTAAGATATAGAGCTGTCGTAATTTCAGTTTCAGTGTTCTCCTCACCACCAACTACTTACGCATGTGAGAAGAAAGAAAAAAAGAAACATTTTAACAACAAAAAAATATATATATATACATTTTTCCATATGGTCTTATATGGTCTTATGGTCATAAAATATGGCAATTATATCACACTTGTGGAAGATCCTTGTAAAGAAGAATACAATGTTATAGCTGTCAGTGCTTGAAAATGTAATCCAATTGTTAATTTACAATCATGACATGCTTACTAAAATGTTTCTGAGAAGATATAAGGGGAGAAATATGCGGCGCAGTAACAACATCTTGATTTATATTTAAACAGCACTGCCACTGTCATGTGATATTTGTCATTTGGCGGACACAAGATGTGTAATCATCCGGCTGACCTTTGGCGGCAAATAAGCTCTGGGCAGGCAAAATAATAGAAGTTTATGATTCTTCATTTGTATATACAGCGCTACACACATTCTGATGATACTGAAATTCTGCAAAGTTTCCCTTATCAGAGAAAATAAAACATTAATTTCTGCTCGGCTCAATGCATTTTGAAGCAACGCGTCTGTCAACAGAATGTTAGATGAACAAAACAACACAGAGGCATGATGAGGGCATGAACCCCAGCTGCTAATAATCCAGCCATGTGCGTGCCAGTGCTGTTCACAGCAGGACCTGTGGAGTTTGGCATTTCAGCCAAATTTAGTGCTTGAAAAAGCCTACATGAATGTTGGAAGTTTTCTGAGCGAGACAGGTTTTTATTGTTACAAATTGTATAATAACTTCACTCCCATCTCCCAGCTCAGGGGGGTTAGAAATAATTAATAATTAATTGCGGTTTTCTTTTTGTTTTGTGATGCTTTGCTTTCAAAGTTCTTCATCTTAATTGTTGCGTTTTTTCATTCAACACGTCAAAAGTTTGGGGGATCACCTCAACACTGTTGCTTTTGTTTTTGTCCCCGGCCGTGGCTCGAGGTCTGAGATTCTCCCCCTGAATCCTCCCACTGTGGAGTAAACATACCCCTATAAATAGAGCTGAGGGAGACGCAGGCCAACAGCAGAATGACAGGCATCTGTACTACAAACCCCAGACTCTGTGTACCAGAGTCCCAGTGTTGCTGTCCCACACTACGCCCTCCAAACCCCACATCCCAATGTCAAAGCCTGTGGGTGCGGTTAGCTCTGGGGGCCCCCAGTGTGATCCGTCCTATCTGTCATCTTTGTTTTGCAAAACTGGCCATTAGATGTTTCCTCTCATTACCCAGTTTTAGGCCCTTGGGACCCCGTCTGTCGCTGGTATGCTGCTATTCAGAGAGGGAGAAGGTCATGATATGAAAGACATGTTGTGGTGCTGCTCGGATACTTTGGATGCTTGTGTGTAAGTAGTCTGCAGAGTAACTAGGGGGCATAAAAACATTGAGCAACCTTGAGGGTTTTTTTTTTTGTTCTTACCATTAATATTTTTTTCTGCTTAATTGATCTGGAGCTGACAACATAACTTTATAAGTCCATGAACAGGCAATTATTTCGATAATTGATTTGTCTTTTTTTATTGCAATGCAGGATAATTGTAGCTTCTCGAATTGGAGGATTTGCGCCTTCTCTATTTATTTTTTTGCTCTGAACATATTTGGATTTTGGACTGTTGGTCAGACAAAGCAAGTAATTTAAAGATCTCCACCTTGGACTTTTTGAAACGGAGATGGACATTTTTCTTTTTACTACTATTTTTATAGCATCTCATAAACCAATTGATCAGTTGATTGCAAAATACAATTAAAAGTAATAAATGCCTCGACAAGTTCCCAGATTCCAAGTGTCTGAACAATTTGGTCGAAAACACAAATGGATTCAGTTTTTATTGATGCAGGATGGAATAAAGCTGCAGATCTTCACTTTGGAGAAGCTGCAGTATACAGATGTTTAACGGCAGTCAGCACTTTCCACGATCAGCTACAGACATTTGAGTGCATCTAAGCCACTTACATTTATTTCAGTTTTTATTCTGCTGTCAAACAATGCCCTCATCTCTGCATCTACATCAGAGCAGGAGCTTATCATCACACAGGGGCTGAAAAAGCGGCAGTACATCACTTCATAACAAGTCAGCTGACTCATCCAGTTTTCCCCCTTTTCCCCTCCTCTTCCCCACTCAGCATGATTTACCATGACAACTGAATCAGGCGCAGATTCTGAGGCCAAGCAGCCGCAAGAGAACAAGGAGAAGGAGAAAGCTGCAGAACCCACATCACCCCAGAACCAGCCGGAGCAGCTTCCTGCCGCCGCTGGACACAGCACCCCAGCCAGGAAAGAACAGGTGAGCCTCTTCATGACCCCACTAACAGGAGGAGGATCAAACCAGCCCTCACTGACCGCTAGAATTCAATTAAAACCATTTACCATTTAACATTCTATATTTGACCATGCTCGTACAAAAATGAGTGAAAATTAAGTGATTGAATTTAGGGTGGGTTTTATGACGTTAACATCATACATATCCATTCAGATCAGGCTTGAATTTGAGAACACATTGAAAACCATTCATCCCACTGCCGGATGAATCGTGCCTTTGTGTGAAAAATGGAAATCAACAACAACAACAAACAATACTGATGACATGACTTCAGTGTTCTCGATGGCATTTACAGCCCTGTAAACTTGTCTTTCAGTCAGCGCTCCATGCTTTTATTTTGGAAATGTGGTGAACCACAGATGGAGAAACCCCTGACAAAGTGTGGATGTTTTCATTCCCAGCATTACGTCAGTTGATTGTACCGATTAACATAACGTCACACAGCTGTGGGGAGAGTGAATAAACTGAGCTACTGAAGTAAAACTTCACAGCTTTTAGCAGCTCATGGTTTGAGATCTCTGGTTGAGGGCAATGAAATGAACACAAATAAATAGGGCTGCAATGCAGGAACTCTGGAGAAAGATAGTTGATTGTTTCTCATCTCATTCCCTCTCAACAACTCAGTACTAGTTGTTGGACAATTTGATTTGACTTGACTCCCTGGTCGTCAAATCTTGACGCTTTGTGATGGTAATGCATTATATCAGCGATCTCCATAAATTGTTTTAAGCTCAGATACAGGTCAAATTTGATTGGAATTTCCTCCTATTTGTCCCCTGAAATATTCCACGACATGAGGAGGAGCACCAGTTTTTTTTCTCTTTGCTTCTCTTTGTTTGATCTTAATGTCAACTGAACATTTTGGGGGGTTTGACTGTTGATCAACAATCAGAAATGTTGGTACTTTTTCTTTTAACCATTTTCCATCATTTTAGTGCAACCAGACAGTTTGATAAGTTGTAAAAAATAATTGACAGGCTAATAGATCATAACAGTAATTGTTAGACATGTAACCAGTAAAGGTTGATCGTTCTGGAAGTGCCTGGAATGGTCGACTCCATTAACCCATGATGAAGAATTTCTTTGAACGTTGATGCAAATAAATTAACACAATTGACATTTATCACCCTGGTTGTATAGCAATGTAGTTTCTTTTTTTTCTTGTAAGATAGTTTGATCTTAAAATTGTCACCAGTTCAGCACATTAACAACTGCCATCTAATGATTGTTTCCTGTTTAAATACAAAGATTCTCTCATATCTATTAAGGCAGTGGTTCTCAACCGGTGGGGCCCGCCCCCCTGGGGGGGCGCGAGCAGGCTACAGGGTGGGAGGGAAAAAAAAAAAATCAGATTTTTTTTTTTTTTTAAATCACGAAATTCCCCCCATGTTGAAATGCAAGTGGTTGGACTATTATAACACACAAACAAATCATTCTCCTGGCGACGTCTTTTGTCAAAAGCGACTAGCGACAAATCTAGCGACTTTTACTGGTGTTACTGGAGACTTTTGTGGTGTTTGGAGACTCTGACTTGAAAGCACGTATCACTCTGCAGTTACTGTGCTCAACGAGCAGCGGGTGCTGCCGTGAGTCCCTCCCCCGTCCAAAAGCACTCACAGGCGGTCAGTCTCTCAGTAGCCTCGCGCGGCAGTCCCAGCCTGCAGTCAGAGCAGAGAGGAGACACACTACTCCACGTCCAGGCTGCAAATGAATCGCGCATGGCCGCCGCCGTTCCCACCCTGGCTTACAGAGTGCACTCAAAACGAAATACCCCAATTGTGTACAAATCGGTCCGACC
>OMLP01023000.1:2482-22471 GCA_900302685.1 Spondyliosoma cantharus | reverse complement strand
CGCTGATTGTGAGGAGGCCTTTGGCTGTGTGAGCTCCCACCTGCAGGTGAGACAGAGAGGAGAATGGGCGTCAGATTAGAAGGGGGCCCTGAGAGCTCCTTCCCCCACAATGCAGGCTTGATTCTGGGCACAGAGATGCCCCCGAGGCGCCAGGCGCACCCCGGAGCCGTCACAGCCTATCAGCCGCTTTTTCTGTGCTCGTCTTGATCGAAACGCAGCCGCGCTGCCCTCGCACCGCTTCAGCTGTGACAGATGACAATTAATGGTGATTCTTTGATGGAGACTTTGAACAGATCTTATCAAGCTTGAGCGCGTGTGTTTGTGTTTTGGTGACAGCGCTTTGAAGAATTGTAAAGAGGCACGCGAAAGCTGCACGCACACATGCACACACACTCGAGTCACGTGCTCTGCTGGCGTTCTTAAATGTGTCACAATGAAAATGCCCCCCCAGGCATTCTTCATTTACTGTCACAACTATTAGACATGGAAGGGGAGAAAAATAAGAGATGGTATCAGTAACGCATGAGCTACAGTAATTAGCCTCCTGATGCAAGGATGTGTACGTGTTTGCATGCGTGTGTGTGAGTGTGTTGTGTTAATGCACAGCGCACAAATGAACACTGGTATATTCCTGCATCTGCTGAGGGGCTCTCATCAACAAAAGCCGCGTAAACTGGAATCACTGTGATAAGGGCCACGGCGCACATTCTCTAAATTATACATCATCTCCAATGACTCATATTCATGCTATAAGCTATGCTAATGCCTCCATTAGTTTATGAGCCGACATGAGATGTAATGAGGGGCCTTGTCATGCCACGCTGATCCCTGCCAAGGCCCTAGATCTTCACTTTCTCTCCCACCTTGTTCCCATGTGCCACCACCTCCTCTCACCTCTCCTGAGCGTGTGTGTGTGTGAGAAAGAGAGAGAGAGACATTCTTTAGCCCTCGCTTTAATATGTCAAGATGCTGTGGGGTTTTGGTAATGCTTATTTTCATTAGTGGATTGTTGTCATGGGAGCCACAAGCATTCTCACTGCCTTTATGTTGTTTAGTGGCTATAAATGATGAAGGCATTCTGACTCCTAATTTTTGTGAAAGTGCTAGTGCAAGCATGCTAATATAAGCTAAACATACCACCAGTGGTAGAGGTTGGTTTTGGGCTAACCCTAACCCCACAGTTACTACCCCTCATTAACTTGGTTTGCCAATCTTTGTTGGTTGATGTATAACGCATCATGTCCAGTTCACCAGTGCGGGATAGTCGCCACGAGCACCATATTTCAAAATTCTGGCACGCTGTGGAATACGGAGAAATGTATCTGGCAGTGACAGGATAAATCAGCATTTTGATCTTGTTTGGCAATGGCTTGTTGTCTGGCAATGGCTACTTTTGTTCTGCTTCAAACGAATGAAACAGATCACCTCCAGCAGTGGCTTGATATTAAAAACCGACCAGGAAATGAGAGGATTGTGCCCTTGGAGAAGCTGGAAGGCTTTTAATGTGAAACATCTGGGTGGGAAGTGATTGGCTTAACTGAGAGTAGCTTAACACCAAATGAAAAAATGAGACAAAAAACGGAGAAACTGGTGTAGAGTGAGAGAGAACAGGATCTGTACAAAAAGGAGACACCCAAGTTGCAAAGCGAATATGAATATACGGGGTTATATTGTTATTGTGATGGAACAAATGCTGGAAATGTACAATACAATAAACATATAAAGGCTGCAGAGGAAGCATGCATCAAGTGCAAATCAAATAAAGACCTTGTTCTCAATATAATTTATGTAAATTGAACACTCAACAATTGAGCTTTTAAAATTGCAAGCTACTCAGTTACATCATATGTATTTCCATTGAGAGATGCACTGATCCAGTTTTTTGAAAGATCTGATCTGAGTCCAATATCTGAATTTAGGTATCTGCCGTTACCAAAACAAGTTGCTGTCTTGCTTCTCTGTTTCTGGAGACTTATATACCGCCAGTCAAGCGATATCTCGAGGTAGCCAGTTGTTACCATCTCGGTCAGTTGAAGACCTTACAACGGGTTCATGCATCTTTGTAGAAGTGAACATTTTGTCTATGGGCTTAACATTGCATTATTACATCAACAACTCATTGAAAAAAAAAGGACTATGGAATCTGGATTGGTACTGTTTTGGTGATACCAGTCTGTTAACCAATGAATGAACTGCGTCAGTATCAGCACCCGTAAAAAAGGTATTAGATCGGATTGGTCCCAACTCTAATTTTGTTGCTTTCACCTTTGGTCTGACAGCCTAGATTCAGATTCAGCCTTGGAAATTCATCACGTCAACCATGCTCTGATCTCTCGTATGACTGCCTATTACTGGACAAATACAAAAATAACATAATGTTTAGATAAATGGACAAGAAGGGGTACAGAAAGTAGTATAGTGACCCCAAACCTCAACTTCCCATCCATAAAGCGTGACAGTTCGTCATAATCCAGCCCGCAATCTCACCGGATCGCTTTACCCAGCATGCCGCAGGTTCCTCCGTCCGTTCCCCTCGCAGTGTGTTGGCCTTGGTCAGGGGTCTGCTCAGCGTCATGTGTCGCGGTGCTGACGTCCAACACAAACACACAGCAGTCACAGTTTGGTTCAGTGGCCGACACTGCGGAGGCTTTCCCGTCCACGCTAAACGCCGCCGACATCACTGAGAGCTTAGCCAGCCCTTCAGCACGCTCCCAAAGGCTGGGACTCGCCCTCAGTAATCAGTGGGTAGATCTCATAACACAGACATGCACATGCACAGAAAAAAAGAACTGGCGCTCAGCCATTTGGTTGGAGCAGGACATTGCAGACACTCAGTGGCAGGAGACATACATGTGTGCAACCACACACACGTACAGAATGCACACAAGACTTTAGCTGGTAAACTTGCTAGGAATAGGTGATTTACTCCTTTCCTACTGCCAGTGGACAAGTTTGCCTTTTTCTTTTTTGGTGCCTCCGTTCAACATCACAAATGCAGCAGCGGATCATATATCTCATCTGGCTGCATCCAGAAGATGATAAAACGTTTTTTTTTTTTTTTACAGAGCTGATGATGGACGTAGCTAAGACATCTTGCTTCTTTCTCTTCTCCGTTGAGAGTTGCACATTTGCAGTACTGATCAGACAGCTGGCAAGGATCTGATATTGACACGAAGTCCGGTGACAATGCAGAGACGTTCTTTTTCACATCTTTTACTTTAGTCTGTCTTACAAACTCAATGAAACGAACAGAGAAAGAGAAAATGAGTTGCGCTCCAACGTCCTGAACTTCAGTGCGCATCGTAGCAATGCACTGATCCGAGCAGGAGACGATAAATGTAAGCAGTTTGACCTGGGAAGGAATGCCAGTTGTAACAGTGGGTTGGTTGTCCGGTGTGAAAAGGGTGTACGGGCATTTATGGTGACTAACTTCAAGGCCAAAATCCATTCATTGTAACCAAATTGCTGCAATCAGTGGATTTGCTCTCTGAAAATAAATTATTAATGAAATTGACTGTTGAGAACTTATCAATTCTGACTTTAAAGGAAAACCTTTGGAGGAAATGGATAAAGCTTGTTTGTCACTCTTGACCAAAACTTCCCCAAACTTCCAGGTGAATCATTTTCCATGCACCACACACTCACCTGTACTGCAGTTCACTGACAACAGAACTTGCGGCGCGTACACAAAATAAAAAGCGTGAACTTTTATAGGTACCATTTTGAATGCAGACACATGTGGAGCTGATATACTGCATTTGCCGCATTTATCCCGGACATATGAATAAAACAAGAACACCTACTCAGTGTGCACAAAAGCAGTCATTGTGTTCTGAGGATTCAATACTGCGCCCCGAGTTAGAATAGAAAACAAGAGGCCATGGCTCATCTCTGACACTTAATACCGTCTTCCAAGGCGTGATCAAAAGGAGTTTGTCCTATAAACGCAAGTGGACAAAAGCACGACACCTGATGAACGATACTGTATTCCGTGTCGCAGCCATATGATTCAGGATGAGGACATTATTTACATCAGGGATAGGATTATGATTTAATTTCTTTTTTTATTTTTCTCCACATGGTTAGCAACAATGTGTTTCTTTACGAGGCCTATGCAGACTTCCCTCCTCCAAACTGTGTGTCCCTTGGGTGTTTAATGGCAACAGATCACTTCACAGAGGAGCCTCTTGCCTCAGCTGAGGTGTGGCAGCTGCCTGTAGTGGTGGCCTCAGACATCACTGCAGGCAAGTGGTGGTGGGGAGGGGGGCGACCCTAGAGAGCACCTAGTGGAAAAACAGTGAGTGGAGCAGCTACAGTAGAGCTATAGTGCAACTACAGTACACCAACAGTGCTGTACGTGGCAGTCTGGGAGTTAACTAACAGCCTCGGGGTCGACTTAAGGGCTCTGACTGCGGGCCAGCTCATCGTTTGCATCACACTACATTTCTTCTCTCGCAGTCAGGTCACAACTGGCCACTGCCGGTTGGCATTTGGGGACCGGGCAATATTTGCATCAGACCACAAATCCCTGCGTCCAAACTCACCTTTCCTCCTCTCCTCTGATACGGCGGCAGCGGACTCCGCAGTTTGCCGGCTCTCAGGAGGAGGCACATTACGACAACAAGCCGGCGAGAGAATAAATACTGAGAGGACATTTTCATTACTATTTGTGAGCTCCCATGTCGCTCGGTTTTCATGGGTTTGTATTTTTTTTATCTCTAGTATGGCTCAGTGGATGAATTTTTAAAGTCAATTAAACATACCTCACATGTATGCACAAAACGCAGAATTTTCTTTGGTTTGTTTTTTGAATCTCGGTTACCTTTTTAATCACTCGGTTAAAGGGGCAATAGGCAGTTTTGAAGGGCGAATTCAAACTCGGATTTTTAATATTTACAGTATTAATTCGGTTATACAAACTCAGAAATATACTTTTTTTTTTTCATTGGTGGATCTCAGAGGGAAATAAGGTCCCCAGATCACTGTTTGAAGCTAGAAAGGTGGCAGGGTCCACCACATATAAACAAAGTAAACAGTATGATGCTGTGTTGTCCTTTGAGGTTAGTTTGTTCATTGAGTCATGAAAACAGAGACACTTTGTGTATTTAGTTTGTTTAGACATAACAAAAAAAATCAGTCAATGAAGATCTTTCTCTTCTGATAAAAATGTCTTCCCCAAAACTACGTACTGCACCTTTAACTTTTATTTAATCAGTTTCCTTGTAATTTCCCTGTCGATGAACATGTTTCTGGAGGTGAAGCTCCTTTTCTTTATTCATCAAAAACATTATTCCCGAGGAAAAAGAAAAACCTGCGTGCCAGGTGTTTAGAATAACAAATGTACACGCTTCCATGAATCAATCTGTTATAATTAAGAAGCAAAATGGCCATTCATTTGCATAAAAATGTTGCAGCTTATTACTAACAGGTGAGCGTGCAGGGGAAGGGAAAAAAACCAAAAACGACGAAGAACTTAAGACGAGCCAGAGGAGGCAATGATGTCAGCTGGATTGCAGCTGAAGAACCCCGGACCGACGCATCAACATTTCGAACTAAACGACGTTCCTCTCCTCCTCACACAACTCTCATGCCAATTTAAAGGGAGAGCAGCTCGCGTCAATTATGGATGTGCACTATTGAAATGTTCATGTGATAGAGGGTAATAGTAGAGAACATGTTTTATTACTTAATTGAGTGGAGTTCCAGCAGGCCTTGTAAATGAGGAGTGACAGTAGGCGTTATCACAGAGCGCCCTGGGTAATTATGTTCGGCTAAGTCTGGCTCGGAGGAGGTGAGACTCTCGCAGTGGTTATAAACAGCAGAGTTCGGCTTTCTCTCTCTCTCTCTCTCTCTCTCTCTCTCTCTCTCTCTCTCTCTCTCTCACACACACACACACACACACACACAAATTCAGTACCTGTCTCGCGGCTGTGAGCGTGCCGTCAACATCAAAAAGACAGAGTGTGCTCGTGTCCACAGCGAAGTCACTCATCCTGTCCGTCTGTGTCTCTATACTGCCGTCTCACTGTCCCTCCCTATGTGTGTGTCCCTCTGTCCCTCCAGTGAGCACTCTCTCAGTACTCGCCTATGCTGTCGTTCCCTCCACAGTCTGATAGAGCCGCACGACCGCTGAGAACAGCAACTAGCCAACTACTACTACCAAGCGTACACCGTCTTCTTCGTGTACCAGTGGACCACAAAAACGTCCATGCCGCCACCTGCTGCAGCGGAGCGTGTAGAGGACCCATGGAGACTCTTCCTCATATTGCAGCTCAACAGCGTGCACAACGTGTCAGCTGAGGACACGGCAGTGTTGGAGAAAGTACCCAAAAGTCATACTTGAGTGAAACTACAGATATCGTGGTAAAATGTTACTTTGGCAAAACTGAAAGTAACGCACACAAATAGCCTAGTACTTCAGTAAAAGTCTTACAGGAAGCTATTTGACATTAAATGTAGGCTATGATACATATATTTATATATATGTGTGTGTATAAACGATATACCACATATTGTACACAGATTAAATATTCTGAATTTCTCAGATTTTCTGAATCTGTTTTTCTTAATAAACTAAACTTAATACACTTCTTAATAAACTAATTTGAATATGTCCTACTTTGGCTCTGATGCAGCATGTACTCAGTAACTAGTTACTGAAGTTATTAAATAATGCAGTGAAGTTAAAAGTACAGTAGTTGCCTCCAAAATGTAGTGGAGTGGAAGTATAAAGTAGCATAAGCATAATGGAAATAGTCAAGTGCAAGTACCTCAAAATGAATTTAAGTACAGTACTTAGTACTATTTAGTTACATTCCATCACTGGGATACTGTGAAATCCATGATAAAATGCCCTCTATGGTGCCCTCCCAGTAGAGGAAACAGGACGCAGTGCAAAATGCAAATGCAAAAATGTGTTGGTCTCTACGAATGAATAGTTTCCTGTGTGTTTTTTATTTTTTAAAGAGGTGCAGTAGTTGTCCGCAGTAGCTATAGTAGTAGTCCACCACTGCATACAATATGCCAAGGCATGGAAGTGTTAGATTGCTGAGCAAAGGCAGGGTGTTGGCATGCTTTGTGGCTGAAACTGAAAATATAAAAGTTCATGTCACAACACAAGAGTCAGGCACAGTTTGATTTATTTTCAGAAGATGAGAGGGAATGCATATCATGATCCTCTTGGGTGACATCACATTGCATCTGATTGACCTCTACTCAAAGCAATGAGAAAGAGCACAACTCAGCATGCCATGTGAAAGCAGCCTGCATTCTTCATGGTGGATCTCGGAGGGGACTGTACACACTCTCCTGCTGTAAAACAGCAAATGTTGGGGGATTGAGAGGTTTTCATCACCCACACAGAAACGTGTGTTAGTGTTTTGTCCTAAAATTGACAGGGGAACTTTGTGTCCAAAGAAACTTGTTTTAGACCTGAGGGCTCTGTCCTTTTAATAGAAAATTATAAACAATAATGACCAATTGACTATGCACTTCATTGTTATCTATGTCACAGACTTTTGGGCTTGGGAGAAAACCTCCCTGGAGTCAATCAACACAATCTTTTTGCATTCATCCAAACGTGTCCAAGCCCCTGTCTAAAGGTACATGATGCATAATATTCAGGCCATATTGCCCAGCCCCAATGAATATATCCATCCTCAACCATTCTGGCACATCCAGTCACTCAGCACAACTAACATGGCACAGTGTTTATTCATTCTGATGACAGAAGACATAAATCATTATTACCCTTCCAACACACAGGAGCTGTAGTGTTTTTGCAAATCTGTATTTTTATTGCAATGGAAATCAGTATGCGTGCAACAGTTGTGAACACTTTAATTGTTGTTGCATTGTTATGTCATATTAATGATGAAAAAAATATTTCAAAAAATAAAACACTGTTGCATTTGTTCATGGATTCACATTTATGATCAATTTGAGTGATTTATTTATCAGTTAGGACAGATTTGGGTAGAAGACATGAGCCATGAACTTGAGACTAAACTCACTGCACTGCTGATCCAGAATGCAGCTTTCCTCATATGTGGTACATAGTCACAACCGTAACCATGATGTAAGTGAGCTAAAGTGAGAAATTCCTCCATTTACAAGAGTCTCTTCATTTCATCACAGAAACAATCCAAAGCCTAGAGATCTTTAAACTCTGGAATCAATGATTTGCAGCAAATAAACAATACTAAGAACTTGCTGTCTTTTGATATAGGCTATGTCTCAATATGAAAAGGCCTGCATTTTACCTTTTCCCCCAAAATATTGTAGATCACACTATGCACTGTGCACTTGACTTTGCACTTATTGGATGCAAGTATGTATGATTATTGTTGTATTTGGAAGGGAAAGTCCACATCGGGAGGTCATATTGTAATTTATCTGTCCAGTTTATCAGCCAGTCATCATCTGTGCAATAAACAAATGGGGACTTGAACAAAGAAGTACAGTTTGAGTTGTGTTTTTTGTAGTGCAGCTCGTTGAAAAGTGGTAGAAAAAAACAAAAAACAAAAAGGTGTCCTATGGTTGTTAAAGTGCTGCTGACAGTCTCATCTACACAACAAGCACAAAAAACGCACACGAACTACCGACCACACATCAACTGATAAACATATTTTGACTCAGAGCAAACAAAGGACCCTTCGCGCTCTATGTTTAAAAGCCCAGTTCAACCAATCAGGGGTTTATTAATGCATACAAACATGATGCCTTGATGGCACATAATGCAACCAATCACCACGCTGTATCTTTCCAACACGCGTAATTCAAATGTAAATGCTTAAATCTGACCAATCCGCTGACTGCGGGGAGGAGTTGTGAGAGTGCTTGTAGTTAAGTTAGTGCGGCCTCGCAGACACTGACAAAACAGTTGCGCCTTCTTCCTCATTCAGTCGTTTACGAGTTGTGTTGCTGAGAACAGGTAAGCTTTGGTTGATTTGCTGTTGTACTGAACTGATTTTGTTAGTTAAAGTCACCGGTCTGTTTGTAGGCGTTTTGTTGGCGAAGGCAAAATGTCATAATTATGCATATATAACAGTTAACGCCTATTAGTGATTCCGTCGTTAATCGTAAACCACAACTTTATTTAAAAGTCTAGAAGAAAAGCGTCGGAGTCTAGTTTATCCACAGTAATGTTCTAAGCTGTGCTGTCTGTTAAGATAGCGTTACAGTGACCCAAGAGTGTATCGCTACATGCGCAGCATGCTGTTACAACGCCATTTGGTCTGGTAACGTTAACTCAGCCTGCTACACGACGATAGCTCCCGCATGCTTCCACAAGTTTGAAACGAGTAGCCATTTGGTTTAAACTCACTATCGTCGTCAGTTGTGCTCTAGTTAAGACAGAATAGCGATCGGATATAATCGAAGTAATGGCCTTCTGTTACTTTGTTGGAGAAGCGCTAGGCGCAGTTTAGTTTCGGCGGGAAGATACAAAATGGTGGCCAGTCTTTTTGTCCCGGTGAAGTAGAAATCCGATTAGAGCCTTAAAACACCCTTTGGCGTCTGCTTGCCCGGTTTGTGTCCCTGCAATGTTATTGTAATACTAGGACTACGACCAAAAAAGTTAAAATGCATATTTCACTTGATGGTAATGTTAGGCCAAACTAATGGTTGAACGTATATTTGTCGTACTTAAGTTGGGTTACTGTGTAGATTTACGCCACGACTGGTATTATTTATATATTTATTAAATGTGCACTTTTCTTTTTTGGGGACGTTTGTAGATCAATCGCAACCATGAGAAAGGACCCCAAAAAACCAAGAGGCAAGATGACCTCTTACGCTTACTTTGTGGCGACCTGCCGCGAGGAGCACAAGAAGAAACACCCAGGCGCTGCCGTAGGCTTCGCCGAGTTCTCCAAGAAATGCTCTGAGAGATGGAAGGTAAGTTGACATCAGTCTCACTATAAAAACGTGTCAAGTATTTTGACAGCTTTTGAATTGTTTCTAATTTTTTGGGATGGGCTTCCGTATTATTTTTTTTTTTAAAAAACAACAAAAGCGAGAAAGACATAATAATTAACTTGATGTCAGTCAGTCATTTTCCCTGTCCATAATTTGATTGTGGGGAGATGAATACTTGCAAATGTTATGTACAAGCACCCTCATAAAGACTTAGTTTTGCATAGGTTTTTTTCCATAAATGCAACTTGAGATGCAGATATCAATGCATTCCATATGTCTTCATGTAGGAAGTCTTCTCGAAGTCTGTCATTTTAGGACAATAAGTTTATGGTTTCTGTTTTTGTAGACCATGTCACCCAAGGAGAAGGTTAAGTTTGAGGACATGGCGAAGAACGATAAGATACGCTATGACCAAGAGATGAAATCATACGTCCCACCTAAAGGGGAGAAGAGCAAGAAGAAGAAGAAGGACCCCAATGCACCCAAAAGGCCACCGTAAGCCTTGATGATGATGATTTTAACAAAACAAAAAGGAGAGTTGAACTGAGCTACTTTTTAACGCATCCCCTGTCTCTCCAGATCTGCTTTCTTCGTGTTCTGCTCTGACCACCGTCCCAGGATCAAGGAGGAGAACCCTGGTATATCTATCGGTGATATTGCCAAGAAGCTCGGCGAGTTGTGGTCTACACAGAGTCCCAAAGATAAGGCTCCGTATTCTGCCAAGGCTGCCAAACTGAAGGAAAAATATGACAAGGTATGACTTGTTGTTCAGTATTCATGCATTGCACCAACAGGGTAAAGCAATGTGGTCCATTATCTAAAAATCAATGTATTAACTACTGTCAGGCCAATGGGGAAGGCTGAGAAGCGTTTATATTGTCTAATGTCCAACTGTGCTACGTGATGATATAAAGAGGCTGCATAAAGTTTCCCTTTTCCTCAACAGGACGTTGCTGTCTACAGAGCCAAATGCGGTTCAGGAAAGAGTGATGCGGGTAAGAAGAGCGGCCCAGGCAGGCCCTCTGCTAAGAAAGCCGAGCCAGTTGACGATGATGATGATGATGACGATGATGACGATGAGGAAGAGGACGATGAGGACGATGATGATGACGAAGATGATGACTAAGCCATTTATATGTTAAAAGGATGTGAATTTTGCAATGCATTGTTCCGCTTAACTCCAGATGGTTTTTTGTTTTGTTTTTTTGTGTGTGGATGATTCCAACAGTATAGCCTGCTGTCCCCATTGGTCTGCCTCTATTAGATATCAACATGTTCCTTTTTCAAATTCAGGGATTTAGTTTTTATTTTGTCACCTAGTCTCCCATTATTATTATTTTTTTGTTTTTAAACATTTTTCTGCTGAGCTTAGATTTATTACATCTTTGATCCTTGTTGCTATCTAAACAGGCAGCCAGATACGGATTTCCTGTGATGATACAAAGGAATGAAATTCCTGTACAGGCAGTGGACAGCAGCAAATTGTTAAAGTTTTAAAAATGTATTGTTTCTGGAAGCACTGCTTATGTTTTCTGTTTAGTGGTGCAGTTTCTTCACTGTCATTTTTACTACCAGGGGTTATCTGTAGTTTGAAGAGGTTTGCAGCAATTTTAATGTGTAACTTTGGAATTTTCATGTAGAACGAATTTTCATTTTGTAATAAAATTTTGTATATTGATGATAAATGTGTTCTCTTAATTAAGACAATTGTTAATAAGTGGGCATCTTAACTGGAGTATAATTCTTAGAGTAGAATACTGGCAGCTATTTTTTATTTTATTTTTTTTATTTTTTTGTCTTTGTTTAATTTTAGCATCTCTTGCTCAATCCATTATACAGATTTGTTTTGTTTGAGGCAGTCAATGTGGCTATTTCAATTGTTTTCACAAATTAACCATGTCACATTGCTAGCACAGTGGCTTTTTAAAGGCCAAATAAGTGTGACATTCATTTGACACAATACACATGTTAGACAGGATCAAAGTGCACATTATTGAAGTTCTGAATGCACTGGTACCATGCCTATGATTAAAAAAAAAAAATATATAGCCTTTGGTATAGACATTTTTGTATCCTACAAAATAAAGCAGTCAGTCACATGGGGTTACTCATTTTATCATTATCACCACACTTTCAATATATGCACTTAATGATCAGACTAGGTAAGAATTAATTATAAAATAGATTTCCAAGTTGATGTCCAATTCATGATCCACACATCTTGTCCAGACTCGCACCCATCATTTCATCCCCCCTGTCACCACTCACTCACTAGATGCTCCACCTTCTTTTCAAAGGTGCACCCACACCTGCATTTAAAAGGCCAAATATTTTTGGGCTTTATTCTTTCTGTGTGTTAGTGTAACACTGATGCTTCATACCTTAATCCCAACAGATAGTACAATCAGAAATACAAAGTGTGGTGCCTGTTGACTCTTGTATATACGTCTAGCTGTGTGCTGCATTCTACATACTGACAAATACGCCCCCATATTATAAGTTATCATTGGAACTAATGGGCAGTTGTAACTCAGAACGTGGTGTAAATAAGCAAAATAAATACAACTCATTTGTCCTCAATATTGCTGACCTGAATGTTTTCTAATGCTAGACAAATCACTGTAAATGCACCATGGACTGTAACAATTACTGTTGGGTCACACAGTACCTACTGTATGGAATGTCTTGCTTTTCTACATCTTTGGCAGTTATAACAATATAACAAAATGATTATGTACAATAATGATGGTAATGTGACTGTAGTCATTTCTTCACCTAACTGTTTACTGTCCGTTTGAGAGTTGCAAAAAGGAAATGTAGGACATGTATTATGGATAAAAAGGCATGTCCATGGTTATTTTGCACCCAGTTATATAGGGATACAGTTGTGTTATGTCCAGTTATACCTTTGTGTTCACTAAACCCCTTGAATGTCAAAAGAATAAAAGGTGTGTTACTTAGTATGTTTACAGGCAGTCTGGCATCTCAAAACATGCAAAAAGTTGGTCTTCTGGCTCAAATTATGGTGAACTGAGGAGCTGAACCTTGTTTATGCCAAGTACTTGGTAGCAGCTGCACTGTGGTACTGATAATACCTCAAAATATTAGGACATATTGGTCAGTATGTAGAATGCAGAATAAAGCTAAACGGGCGGCTGTGGCTTAGTGGGTAGAGCGGGTCGTCTAGTGATCGGAAGGTCACTGATTCGAATCCCGGCTCCCCCTAGTTGCATGTCGAAGTGTCCTTGAGCAAGATACTGAACTGATAAGCAGTTGGCGCCTTGCATGGCAGCCTCCTCCATCAGTGTATGAATGTGTGTGTGAATGTGGCATGTATTGTAAAGCGCTTTGAGCGCAAATTCAATTCTAATTGCTTTATTGGCAAATGTACTTATTACCAAAGCAAGCATTTCGATGTGTAAAAACTAAATACTAATTAGGAAACATACTATAACTCAGTTTTTCCCAAATGGTGTGCTCAGACATGTGTAGACGTGTGGTGTCTGTTCTTTTTATGTGTACTGACTATAGTTGTACTATTGTTGTCATAGTCAAATTTCCTGGGACACAGGCCATGTTTAACTACAAGAAAATGATTGTGACACATTTGCTATTTACCTAATGACTGCTGTCAGATGTCATTATATCATGACCCAGCTGAGCTTGATGTCAGCAGACCTCTCTTGTTTCAAGACATTTTTAAGATTTAACACACTAATTTCGACATCATTTTTAAAGATGGTCATTCAACTAAAGGGTTGAAATACTGTATTCTGACTGCATTGCAAAATAATGAATAGCTGTCTTCACAATTAGATCATGAGACTTTGGTTTGATCATGAGTTTTTGGTTAATCAGCCCAACCCTTTATAAAGCTGTTAAAATCCAATCGAGTTGTTTGCTTCTTTTGGTTTCAAAGCCATGGTTTGAGCCATAGATCATCAATGAGTCAGGCAGACTAGACTAACATATTCAACTGTCCCTACTCGGGGACGCATTTTAGATTTATTTTGCTGAAAGGGGGTACTGCATAGCATCCCTCCTCAAATCATCCACTGACTATAACATAAGTACCTCTCTAAAAGGAGTCATAACCGGTGGTTTTACTTTAGTTAGCCTCAAGGATGGATGGATAGTGACAGTCTCGAGGGACACAGGGCCATAGTTCAAGATAAAACAACATGTTTTTAGGCTACCCCATTAGCTAATGTCAGAATTAAACCACTTCCTAGCTAACATTACCATTTAATTACATCCAGTGCGTTTTTCTTCTAGGCTTAAAAATGTGTCCAAGTTGTGTACTGATATTTTATACTTTTCTCATCTCCCATGTAAAACTATCAAAGATAATGTTTGCCAGGATTGTTTAATTGTTGTTTAATGTTTAATTAATTGTTTCATGCAAGGTAGTGGGTTATCAAATATGCTGTTTAATCTTGAAATGTGGCCCTTCTGGTTTTCACTATCTATTGCCTTTTTAGTTGCTGATCCATCAGGAAGCATGAAATGCTAACAATTTGTCTGACTGCCTATGCTAATTAGACTTGGAACACGTGTGAATATGGTCTATGGTGTCACACCATTTCAGTTGGCAGGTGGTGACAGGCCAAGATATACAGCATAGTTAAACAAGATAAATCCTTTAAAATGGCTTCATCAACACGAGGAAGGAAATTCTCTCTTCACATTTGTTAGACCTCAGGGATAGACTGTGTGTGTGTTTTTGTGACATAACACTCAATGTAAACAACACTTTTTTTTACATAAATCTCAACACAACACACAACACTTAAGTGTATTGTGCTGACAACACTTTTACTTTTACATGAAAGCACAATTTTGACCCATTTAAATAAGGTACAAGGTTAATGTAATTTCAATCATGTGGTAAAAAAAAAATGAAAACAATGTTTGAGTCTTTTGTGCTTCATTTATTTTAGAAGATAGATTTTTGAGAATGAATTCAGGAGCCTCACAGCCTGGGGACAGAAGCAGCTCTGTAGTCTGGTGGGATGGCAGCAGATACTTCTGTATCTTTGGGTGAACAGACTGTGTCTGGGTGGGTGTTGTCTTTTAGTATCTTTGGGCTCTGTGCAGACATCTCACTTCACTGGTGTCACTGATGCTCTGTACATGGTACCAGTGATGTTCTGGTGGTTTGAATCACCTGCTGTAGAGCCTTCCTGTCCTGGGTCTTGATGAACCATGCCAGTTAGTGATGTTTCCAGTCAGGAGGCTTTCTATCGCTCCTCTGTAAAAGTTTACCAGAATAATCTGGCTTCGGAATTGAGCTTCTTTAGTTTCTGTTGGAAGTAGAGCCTTTTCTGTGCGTCTTTAACCAGGATGGTGATGTGTGACGACCAAACTAGGTTCTCAGTGATGATAATTCTAAAGAACCTAAAACTGTTCACCTGCTCCACCTGAGCTCCACTGATGTAGACAGGGGTGTGTGTCTTTGCCTCCTTCTTTCTCCTCGGTTCTCCTTGGTTTAGCTGGCGCTGATCAGCAGATTGTTCTCGTGCACCACTCTGTGAACCCTGAATCATCACGCTCAGCACCACGCTGAACAGAGAGGCGCTTCTCGCCGACACTCCACTGAATTTACGCAGAAACGGTCCTACTGACATCTTGCATGGCCAATGGCTGATCACAATGATTATTCCCACGGACCAATCACTGCCGCCGTTCCGTCCCATCTCACGCGGGGGGACACTAAACTGGGAGCATTTCAGCACCTGGGAGCTGTCCGTTGAACACGAGCCAACTGACCACTGACGGTAAGAAGAAACAGCACAGACACTCCATGCCTGTTAGCGCTGTAACATTAACACGACTCAACAGCAATAGCACACACAATACGTGTGAATCCCGCTAATGGCTCGGTATCAGCGACCTGTCTCTCTGTGGTATTCCGACGGATCTGCGACACTCGAGTGTCTCAATAACAGACAGTCGGCACACGGATTAGTTTATGCAGCTGAAACCTGTTGATGCCGTCTACATACCAGCGTCTCACAAGAGGGGACGGAGAGAAAGAAACGCGTCCAGCGGCGGGTCGTGGCACAGTCTGGGGTTGACACAGCTAGCAGGTTACAGTCAGGATTAGCCTATTGATTTATCAGGGCACCAGGCGAGCAGTTGTTTTAGGCTAGTTTATATCTTTATGTGTAAAACCAGGTATTTTTTGTCAATACCAGGTTCTTGCTCGGTCTTCTGTTGTCCACACCAACGGCACAGTCTTAGTGATTTGCATGAGAAAAATATGTCTGTCGTCTGGGTTAAAACCGGTCCTTTATGAGCTCCAAGAAATCAAATAAGTGCAGGTGAAACAACAGTTTGCTAAAGACCTGTAACACAACTTCAAAATGTCAGTCAGGTTTAGCTGAACGGGCCACTACCCGAGGAGAGGACCTGAGTCTAACGATGACCGGCCATGTTGGAGGAGCTGGACAGCCCCATTGTTCGGAGCTACACTTTTAAGGGACAGCTCAATTATTTAAAAATAGCAAAATACCGTATGCACACTGGCTGACTGTGGGCTAATCTACTGTGTAGGGAATATTTCCTTTTAAAGAGGAAGTCCTGATTGTATTCCTGGGAACACATTTAGCTTTAACCGACCTTTCTCAGGACAGACAGCTTGTCAAGGCAGGGAAAGCACCGGTGTGATTGATAATATTAACCAAGGCTAGGTGAGCCAGGACCAGGGTCGTGCTGTGGTACATGCAGGCTAACTGGACCCTGGAAACAGTCAATGTTACTGTTGGTAGGAGTTGACCTGGTAGATTATCGACCTAGGCAGACTTTCAGCATGTTTCCGTTTCTGTTAAAATAAACCAATTTGAAATGTTCTACTGCAGCTTCCTCTCACACAATGTTCCAACCACAACACTAAATTAATGGTAACATGTCACAATTAATAGCCTATGAACAGTGAATAGTCTGAATCTGTAAAGTAACTAGTAACTAAATGTATCAAATAAATGTAGTGGAGAGGAAGTCTAAAGTAGCAGGGAATGGAAGTACTCAGGTACCTCAAGTACCAGAAAACTTAATTTGAGAACAGTACTTGATTGAATTGTACTTAGGTGTATTCCATCACAGGTTGTTTGAAACTTTGACACAAAGAATTTCATTTTTACTTTTTTTCATTGTCCTTGTTTTCTAATAATCGTTTTCAGCCCTGAAGAAGCCATATCTGTCGAGTCCTTGTTAGTGGTTCTACCTATGCCTATTGCTGAGAAAACAGTTTTTTTCCCTTGACACTAATCAGTTATGCACCTATGTCCAAGGTGCATTGTGTGGTTGTCTGTGTGTGCGTGTGTGTGTGTGTGTGTGTGCACATGTGCTTTATTCATATCACACAGTGCATTACTGAATTCTTTATGAGGCATTTTAACCAATAAGTCTTATAAGCCTTATACTGTGCTGACACCCGACATTGTTGGAGGTTAAAGCTTGAAGAGACACACACAGATACACACAGATGGCTCTGATAAACTGCTTTGTAGGGGTGATTTTTCCTGATGCTAACGCTATGCAGCTATGTGTACCATCAGAGTGTTAGCATGACAACGTTAGCCATTTAGCACTAAAAACAGAATACAATTGAGACTGATAGGAACATCTTTAGTTTGGATTTATTTGGTCATTCATGTGAAGAACAGTGGTTGACAGTGTTTTTTAGGGCGTTGTTCTTTGATACACTATATAACTTCAGCTGTTGATCTTTTTAAGAAAGCCTATTAAATTAAATATGAATCAGGTGGCTATTTGCTCCTCCTGCGATAGGTAAATGTAATTTAGGATATGATAGAGCACGCCTGTGTGCTATCCATAATTTAAAGTCCTGTGAGCTGTTTTGTCCCTCAGTACCCTGACGACTATTATGTTGAATGTTGGTTATTCATTAAAGCATCTTTTTTGCATCGTAGGTACAAATGTGCAACGATCTTCCTATGCACCTATACTTTCATCCTGGTCAGGACCTTGCTCTCCTTTGCTCTGTCATCCTGAATGTACTTTGTCATAAACCAAAATACTGGACAAATTAAAGGTTTGATCTGATGATGGCACCAGAAAAGTTAAGGAATCACTAAAGTAGAGCCCGACCAAAAATCAATTAGGGGGCTGATACCGGTACTAGGAAGTAAACATTTCCAATATCAATATATTGGCTGATATACATACATTTTCTTTTTTGCAGTAATCCCGCAAATGTGGTTATCAATCATTGAAAAAGATATGAACCAGAGGCAGGGTACTTTACAGTTAAACAATAAACTTGATTGTCTGAAATAACATTAGTAAACTTCACTGGGAACTATTGTAATAAATTATTCCAAGCCTCTTTTTCTGTATTATAATCTCTAGGTCATTATCAAGCAATAATATTGACAAACCGATATATTGTACAGGCACAGGGGACATGAATGTGGGTACCAAATTTGATAATTGTCCATTCAATAGACAAATAACTGATTGAACGACCATGTTAAGTTCAGTTGTTATCACAGAGTAACACACAAACTTTGTACTAAAAATAGGTTACCTCTAATACACAGCACCCAACTGTATTTGCAACCCCTGCACTCTATACCAAAAATTTTAACCACCATAATCTTACTAACCTCACCTGATGGTATCAGTGTGACATCAGCATTAACTTCAGAATGATAAGTTGTAGCAAAAAAGTGGTCTTTTGCCAGTTTAATGTACACTCTGAAGCAAACACAAGTATGAGTAAACATTTTTAGATCGATTTAATTACTCTGGTTGTTGTTTAATGCTGCCTTTCAGCTTCAAATCAAGTGGTGACTATTCATTAAAGCTTCATAAGTAGGAGCAATAATGCATGTGTTGTCATCAAGCTAACAGTCCTGTGTGAGACATCTCTTCAGCTTCATAAATTCTCTTTAAAGAAGATCTACATCCAAACCCTACAAGAAGCAGGCGAAAGAAATGAAATATGTGGCACATTGTGACATTAGAAGAAATAAAGTTAACCTTCATCTTGGTTCAAAGGCTACAAGAACAATGTAATTATTGGATTCCCAGTGCTCCACTTGGAGCATAACGTTCCTAGATCAAAGTGCTGTGTAGTCATTACTGTGAAAATTGCACATCAGTACTGTTTAGTTGATCGCACCATTATTTGATCATAAAGAGAGGGTTAGGGAGAAATTTATATGTAAATCAGTCCATTTGCATCTAACAGGAAGAGGTTACAGGCTAACTGGTCAACACCTTTTTGAAGATAACCTTTGATTGAAAATCCCTGCTCCCCTGTTTCTCTGTTTGGGTGAACGAGCCCTTTAGAGATAATCAGTCACTTTTAATGAAAGCCTAAAAACTGACATGGAATCAACTACAGCAATACGGCAAGTACGACATAGAGATCCCGGTACTTCGTTCTGGTTCGTAGACTTAAGACAGTCTTCATCCTTTTGGATGGGTCAGAGATGCCCATGAATCTTTTATCATCTCTCAGAGCATCTTACTGAAATACAGAAATACCCTGCAGGAACAATGAATTGGTTTAATGAAGCTAAAGATGCATTTGGGTTATTTTGGTTTGAAGAATCCCAGGATTAGTTAACTGAAACAAAAGAATACAGGTTTTCTACAGGGTCCTTTTTTAGGACTATTGTTTTGAGGCAGTGCAGCTGCTACAATGATTACAGTACAATCACTTAGACATACTGTGTGCTCAGTCACTACTCAGTTCCTCACAGTAACAGTATTCAATCAGCGGGTAAGCAGCAGTGTTAGCCAATCACAGCAGAGATTTAATTAATCCTCTCTACATGCCTCTTTCTCTTTAATCATCTTATCCTCTTCAACCTGTGGGTCTGGGTGGTATGTTAGAGTGTGTGAGTGTTACTCCAGTAGTAACAGATTTGTACAGTGTAATTCAATCCATAATCGATGATAAATAATGTTTAGGGAGGTACTGATTTCATTTTGATTAGTGCGGTTGGTGTTGCACTGAACTGCACAACACCTAACACCTATGTAGGAACATGTCTCGTCTTTATGCATCTTCATCCAGAGGCCTGTTCATCCAGAGCC
>OMLP01022995.1:0-14829 GCA_900302685.1 Spondyliosoma cantharus | reverse complement strand
AGACAAGGTACATCCAACAAGCAGAAACAAAACAAAAAACAAAACAAAAGCCAAACCACATACATTAAATTAATCAAAACATTACAACCAGTAGGTGGCCAAAATGACCAATAATAAATAAAAAGTGTGAGTGGATCACCAAATACAATCAAGTATAAACATTAGATATAAACAGTAAGTATAGACAGTGGCAGTTTCATTGATAACAAGAGCAGTCCATCTTAAAGTGAAAAGACAGGGCATGCTTAAACATACCAAGTATTGAAATGGATCTAATATCAACAGGTAAATTATTCCAATCTGCAGGGGCTTTAAACTTAATAGCTCTTTTGCCAATTGTTTTCTTAGAATGAGGGACGTGGAAATAGAGCTGATATATGTTTAAAAACAATCAATGCAAAAAACCTTGAATCTATTGTCTTTGTACTGTTTTCAATTGAGTATATGTCAAAAAGGATCAGCAAATTATTACATCGCGCTTTTAAATCCACAAAATGCATGACATATTTTGGGCATATTATGTAAGTCAAATTGTTCGTGAGACAAAAGAGAAAAAACATTGATACTAGGCTGAACACCTGATACAGCTGATGCCGAGTCATGTAACCTTAGCCACAACTGTTTGTGTGCTACAAGCGAACCAAACGTTAACCTTCACCTTTACAGTGACAGATCAGAAAACAGTTGTATTTATGCAACATCTTTGGAAATAGTTTTCCTGTAGGCCATCTAAACACTGTACTTTGTCGTTAAGTCTGGAGGACTTGTTCTTTTGGCGCAGAACCCACTTTGCTAGCTTTGTTCCATTTGTTAGGTATTTTCCAACAGCTCATTATGCCAGTACAGTAAGCTGGCAAACTGTTTTGGAGCTTTGAGGAAGCAATAGAACAATGCAGAATTTTTTTTATACTATAGTAAGAAACTATGAGTGTAACTCTTGGTTTGTTTGGCCCAGGTTGTGTGGAGGCATGTACTTCAGCACTGAATGAAAACATATACAAAATATTCACCATCAGTAACCCGTAAGCTTTGATAACCAACTTTCCATTATTTGGTTCCTTTCGGGATGTAGAGAGAAGTCTTCACAAACAAGCCGAAGTAATGCATTTAAAAATACAGAGCAATACATTCACTTAGTTTGTGAATTCAAGTGCTGTGTTATATTCTTATAATTTGTTTTTGTTTGTTGTTCTTGTAGTCATTTATACCCAGTGATTTCTTCCTTCTTTTTATTGGTCATATAGACCAATAGCAATAAATCAATTTTAGCGCTATTTTCTTGTTTTCGATGTTCCTTCTCTTTTCATTTAAATGACCATTTCCATTTCTCCGACCTTCAGGAGAAGCCATTCTGTTTTGTCCTCCACACTCTGTTGTAAATGCAATTGCTCCCCCTTCTTATTACTTTCTCATCTGCCTCGAGAATCTCTGTCTAATTTCACCATTCGGAGCTGTTGCAAAGGGAGCAACATTTTCATGCACATACCCGAAAGCAAACTGTGAGGATTGTGTGGTGCTTTCAAATCTTGCAACAACAAAGTGTGAAAACGGAGGGTGTCAAACAGAGAGGTGTTATTTTTTTCATGCGATTGTGTGATTCATCCACTTCATGTTTCAGCACTCTGGTACATAGCAGTGGATGTGGGATCAGTCAGTTGGTAGTGAGAGACCATGGTTTGTAGCGCCTTTCTTTAAAGTGATAATATGCAAGTTTTTTCTTAACAGATATCAGTTTTGCTACTCTGTGACAGCCACTGATATGATTCAATAGTGAGTCATTTTATCAGCAAGCTAAGCTAATTTGTGATTTGAACAGTATAAAGGGAACTCTTTATCCTAACATCAACTGTTTTTGCAAACAATTTTCCAATTCTTCTGTGGTTAAGGTTAGGGAAAGAACACTGCATGGCAAATAAACTATGATTATTGTATGGTAAGCTTTTGTTAGTGTATTTAGCTTAAACAAGTGGAAACAGTTCGGGAAAGATCATGATTACAGCTAATACAAAGTGGATGTTCATAGTATAGGTTTGTGTCGGGACAGGATTAGAAATAAGTCTGATGTGCTGCATGCTCATCGTCGACCGGGACATCCACACTTTCCACCTCACTGGTGTGGAGTCATCCAATCTAGACATAATTCAAAGGATACTGGGCAGGTTATCCTTAGAATGGGGGATTGTTCACTTTCCATCACTGAATCAACAACAGCATACGTACGTTTGGAATAAGAAGAAGACAAAGAAAATATAGGACACAGTGACTGAGATTTAAATACGTCACACACTACTACACTAAAAGGGTCCTTCAAGAAGTGACGTGAGAAGGGTAGCTAACTTTAAACTTGAAGCACAGGGCCACTAACTAGGCTATATTCGATGTGTTGTGAGAACAAATGTTTGGTTTGGTTTCTGGGGAAACTACGATGGATTGCTATTTGATTTGTGATTTGGCCAACAGAGATGCATACATTTGGGTAATTGTAAACAAAAGTGTTTTATATCACATCTGGATTTGATCCAGATACAAGATACTTGAAAGTGTAAATGGGGCCCTTGTAGATGAAAAGACACACATGGTGCCCTACACCCTTACCAGTCTAATAGAGTAGTGAACAGAGACAATGGAAGAAATAGACTATGCAAATTGAGAAGAAATTGGGAGAAAAATATTTAAATTAAGATAGCTGTAAGACATGTGCAGTGCATTTGCACACAGCTTAAATAGCATGCAGACATTAATCACATGGCATTGAATATGTATGACTTTAAGATAGACTAGCATTACTGTTGCCAGTTGAAAAGAGCAAGTCACTCATAACGATTTTGTGAGTTGATTATTTGAGGATCTTTTCCTGTGTGTTTCAAACAGACACAGTTTACATCCCCTGTTGTGAAATGAAGCAAATTATAAATGTTATGTTCAGCAATGCCAATATGAAAAACATAGAATACTTAATTGTTCAAGTCCTCCATGTAACTATCTTCAACAGGTACTGTAGATTGACCTGGTTCATAATGCTGACAGGCACAAGACATGTGAGTCAAGTAACTACGATAAATGATCTAGATTTGAAGCCTGAAGTATTGAAATATCTCAAATGTTTAGTTATCACAGTCGGTTGTTGTAAAGAATTACAGCCCATTCTTAATTCATACAGAATACAAAATGCCTCTGTCTCTGCTAAAACCACTTGGACTTGACTCTGTCCATCTCTTTATGATGTAACCCAAACATGTCCAAGCATTTCATCTCTGTTGTGTCATTCCATCAAGAGACGAGGATCTCTTAACCAGCTGCTGCTGATGTTATTGCTGCCCTGTAGTCAAGTGTCTCTCTAGAGAGTTACAAGCAAAGGACAACACCATAAATAGGCCTGAGCACTTTGTTTCTCATTTTGAGCCAAATAGTCAACTTAATCTTGCATTCATTTTTAAAGGTAACATGAACAGAGTAAACACTGACTGCTGCTCACTGTACCCTTTGCTGCAGCTATTTGTGATTGTACTATAATTGCCACACACTTGTTAGCTGTGCAGCTAGTAGCCCTCTTAGCAAACTGAGTCCGCTTGGATCGAGAGTTTGCAGTGGCTGGGAGCACTAGCTGCACCAGGATTTTGATTGTGGGTGGGCCTCCAGAAAACTGGATGGACCAGTTAAAATAAGGTAATAAGGTTCCCCTTCATCTCCGTTTCAGTGCTTTTCTGCAGCACTGAGGACAGCGACTCAGTGGCCTATCTGAGTGGCTCTTGTAGAGTTTAGATCGGGCCCAAAAAATCAGGCCCAACCTGGCCCGAGCCCGTACACGTTGTGTCTGAGCCCGGGCCAGCCCGATTTAAACCCGACATTTTTTTAATACGTAGGCTGTTATAACTGACGTTCTCAGCTATAATTCCAAGTTGTTTGAACTACAGAAACCTGATTAGAATTATCTTAATGAATAATGCAACAAGTGCCGCACTTAATGCCCTCGACGAAGCGGACAATGTCATGTTGTCACTGCCCACGACTTACCTTACCATACCTCCGACTTTCCTCCAAACATACTCAAAGTTAATTCTCTTGTTTTTATTTCTTTCATTATATCTTCAAAGCATCTTTAAGACCAGACCACTAGCTGGAGGAGGACCTCACAGCAGATCCGAGATATAGAGAGGCAGAGGAGGCGACAGAGGGCCAGCAGAGATTTCTCACTGTGATACATCAAGCATGTTTCAGTACAGGTTAGGTTTCATGTTATACTGAAGATGACTGATTATGTTGGCTGCATGTAAGGTGTGTAACACATAGGAATATAGATTATACACACAGGCCAAAAAAATAATAACCCATAGCATGTCCCAGCATAAACCTTACACCAAGGTGTTGCATAAAAACTGGCACAGTGAGTGAGGTATCTAATACCTTTTTTTGTAGGTTAAGTGAATTAATTTAAAAGGTTAAAGACATGGGAGTAGTTTTGCACTACTGCCTCATGTCTACAGTGTCAGTTTCACAGCTCTGTTTCATATCTCAGACATATACCACCACAGCCAATACAGGTTTGTGTTCTTCTTGTGTACTTTATGTGTCTGTATTTATTTCATGCATTTATGTCCCTATGAGCCCTACCTTAATGAAGCCGCAGCTCCCCTTTTTCGTATGCACATTATTATGTCAGTGAATGATTAACATAAATGATTACACATTGCCAGTGGGTTTCGGTGTTAATGAGCACGACAGGTGTTTAAATGGACTGGAAGTTTTGCAGGTGTTTGAATTTACATAATGTACGGTACTAGGCACAGTTAAGCTCCTGTGAAAAATTCATGAATGATTATTTTCGTTCACCAGACAATATTAGCATTCAGAATCCATGAAAGTTCAACTTATCTCATGAAAAAAATATATAGTTTTTTGGTACTATTGTCCATCATGTTGAAAACATAAAAATAAATAACTCAAATGATCAACAGAATGTGAAGAAATAACAATTCTGTCGTTAGGATGTGTGTGTGTGTGTGTGTGTGTGTATTGTGCTGCTTAAGTTAGCATGCTAGCCAGCTAGCCCCAGCCGGTCCTGGTCCAAAGGTCCTGTGCTAGCGCTGTAAACACCACACTTCCTTGCGTTTCATGCTCCCAGTCTGGATCGCTAGCTGCATGGCTAACTGAGCAAAGCAGCAAACAGCAGCTAGAGTTAGCTGGAGGTTAATGGTTACTCTACCAATATGCTGCCCCATTTGTCTATGACAATGAGTATGATTTAGACAGGTCGAGAATTCTTATATATTGCTATATTAATTAAAGACAATGATCTAGCACACACAGAGAAGTTTTTGTTGTTGCTAGGATCACTGTGGACATCGTTTATGCTATCTTTCATTGTTCATCATCTGTGTCATAATAGCACAATTGTGTTTATTTGGTCTTTGTGTGTGTAGAACTCAGCCTATGCTGTTATGTATTGAGTATATTTCCCCATGATTCATACATCTTGGTTCATGAGCCCACAAAACCAAGCCAGAGAGACAGAACTTTGGATTCTATCATCTTTAGCACAGAATGCTAATGACAGTGAAACATTTTTTTGTAGGAGGAAAAACAAATGAATCTATGACATCAAAGAAAAGTGTGAAAAGCGATGGATAGTGGTATCCATGGCATCAGTATTTAATTCCTCCCACATAACAACAAGCACACACGTTGATTTCCGAGCGCTGATGTTTATCAAATATGCATTATGCACAAGTCAGCTGACCCATTTAAGCAGTGCTTTGCAGTCCTTTGGGTGGTGAGTAATACAAGATGAGTTATCAGCAGAGAAAATCTTGACTACTAAATCTGCTCTCCTGCCCTCGCCTCTTGCATGCAGACAGGGTCACAAATAGAGATCCAATCCAATCCAAATAAAGCCTGATTGAGGAACACATAGTGCACCAAAACAAGTATTGCCTCCACTGACAGTGGCAGGTATCCCATACTTCTGATGATATCGTGGGCAGTTTCACCTCATCTTTACCAGGTTTGTGATGATCAACAGGGAGTGAAACGTCACTGAATGAATAGACTGCAAGTCGTCGGCCCAGATGGAGTGCATGATTCATTAGCAAAGAGCGTTTGTTTTTCTTTCGGTGCACTGAAAGATTGGAATAAAGGAACATTTGTACATTCATCACCCTCTCCGCGTGTGTTGTATTGGCACTCTGCAACACTCAGAGTCCATTATGTGTTATAGCCATAGTCACCAATCCCCAGAACAAATCTTGGCATGTACGTTTCTGCAAACCATGGATACATCTTAAAACTTTACTTGTGATAAAAGTTTCTTCGTGTTGCAACTTTACGTTTTGATATGTTAAATTTTAAATTTGATGTGAAGATGCTGTGCTTGTGTTCTAATTAGGTTTGAGCACCAAAAACACTATGAAAGTTATTATGTTTTTTTACCATCCTGGCTCTCTTACATTAAACATGGGTAGAAATTGTCTAAATGTTGTAACGTCACCTTGAACAATGTTCTCTTACTTGATAGCTGCCACCACTATCCCCTCCTCCTCCTGACGCGAAAGTCAACTCATATACCTACGTAATATGAACGTGATATGACACATATTGTAGAAATGCTGATATGATACATCTTAAATGTACAAGTTTACAAATATATTTGTTGTTGGCAGAATCATAAAATCCAGCATTGTATTCTGGAGGCTGGGCCGTTGTGCATATGGAGTAGTACAAATGGTCTGATTTGTTATTGTCGTTTTTAATTAAAAAAAAACATTATATAATGTATATTTGTCTGTAAAGGATAATGATTGATAAACCTGCAGAGGAAAAAACCCTTTACAATGGAGGCTCAGTCTCTATTTCTAATAATAGGCTGCAGTTGTATTGATTTTGAGAGGGACTAGGCTGCATTCACCTTGCAGGTTGTGTGATGCACCTAAATGGGGAGGTGGTCAGTTGTTTTTGGTCTTTGTTTGTGAATCTGTGTGCATTTAAGGAATTCTACAAAATAGGAAAAAATAAACACTTGCAAGAGAAAGTGTTTTATGTGCCTTTTTATTTTTCAACCAACAAAGCAGTTGAACCACAAATTCCGATCATTACTATAATTGGATTTGCTCCTCCATGCTTTCAAATCAATAATCATGGAGCGGCTGACTTGTGTGAGATGCCACATGAAGGCAGAAGCCATGAGGACCAGCGTCTTGTGTCAGTGAGCATTGACATCTCAGGATGGAAGTGGTACCCAATGCTGTCCTTTGAAGCACAGGTCCTGAAGGTCAGTTGGGCTGCATGAGTTGTGTTCAGCCTCTGCAAAACACCACTGCCTACGCAAAGGTCATACGAATATCACAAAGCCAGTGTGTCATTGTCATTATCTCAGTGTGGAGAGGCCCACATAGTGTCAAGGAAATCAGCGGAGGTAGAGAGAGAACATTTTAAAGTGATAATCCACAAATTTCAAAGTTTTACTACACAGCATCACCAATCACATACAATGAAGAGAAATCTCTATAGATGGCTCCACCTTCAGTGGATGGATCACATGAAATTTGGTTCAGACATTCATGATCCCCAGAAGATGAAATCTTATCAGAGGTGGAAAAAGTACTGAAATATTGTACTCAAGTAAAAGTACCAATACTTTGATGAAATATTATTCAAGTACAAGTGAAATTACCTGTCTCAAAATCTACTCAAGTAAAAGTAAAAAGTAGTTCTTTTAAAATCTACTTTACGTAAAAGTTACTTAGTTACATTTAAAAACGATAAAACCAAGGCATGTAGTGTAAACAGGAAAAGGGGTCATAAATCCAAAGCTGTTTTGTTTTTAATGAAAGAAAAATTGATACACATGTAAGTGCAATGACAACATAAAACATGTCAAGTTGTCAACACAGGACATTTAAGACCCTTGGAAAGGTATAATGTGCAACTTTTAGTTCAGACCATCCCATAAAACATTTTCAAACAATACATCAAAGTGACATAAATTGTTAGTTCTGAGTGACATCCTTCTTTTCTTCAAACACATCAACAACATCAATACAAATCAAGGCAAAATCAAGTGAAGTCATCATAAATTACCAAAATAAAACTAAAATATATTTGTCAGGGACATCTTCTGATGGCAGGCTGTGCGCTTAATATCTAATGATAAAACGTGTTTAAATAAACTCCTAACTTGTTATGAGCTCGATGGCAGCTGCTATAAACTTAAAAACTTAAAATGGCCCTGTCCCACTGTATGTCTGCATAAAAGATATTTGCTTAAGAGCAATTAGTCTCCAAACATCGTGTTAGGTTTGAGCAGCAGTTGATTTTCAAAGTTTGTTGCTGTTAACTTGAGTAAATGTATTTCGTTACTTTACCATCTTGGTAAGCTCATGACTTCACTTGTAGTGCCATCTGCCATAATTTCTGTTATTCTGTAAAATATGTCAAGATGTAGCAAATGGATTAGGCAATAAATTTTAAAAACATTCATGTTCATGTATTTTGTTCATTTGTGTTTGTGAAGGTTCCTGCCAAACTTCTTCTTCATCAGCTTCAGCTGTGTTTTGTACTTAGTGCTAATAACTAAGGTAAGCGTGCTAACATGCTAAAGTAAGATTGTAAATATGATAGACCTGACCTGCTAAACGTAAGCATTTTGACTTTGAGTACGTTGTAGACACACTCTTTCTTCTTGCTCTGCTAACATGCTGTTTTGCCACAGCCCCCTGTATCCCTTTCTCCTCCTCAGCACAGTGATCTGACGACTTTTAAAGTTGTGTAGTCTGGACTTACTATTGCAGCAAGGAGGGACAACTAATGCATCACTTCCTGCACAACTGAAGGATATTAGTATTAACACTGTAAATGTCCAGTCATAGGATATCAGGATTATTCCTTCAAGATTCAATTTTTACTGTCCAGCGCATCATCAGGTTAAGAGAGAGTCCTTTGAGAAAGGCCTCATCTTGCCTTGCTCTTCCTTTTTCATCACAGACAGCAAACCTGAGTGACCGTGGGGCTGTGCACCGCGGAAGTCGACAGCGGTGAACAGAGCTGAGATTTGAGAGCAGTCTGACAAGGTGTCAGGATGACAAATCCTTGCACCAGCTCGTCCTCACAGATCAGCAACAATATACAGCGACAAGAGGAAGGGCCCGATTGACTGCTGCTGTAACTGGCTCCGACAGCACAGGAGCACCTGAGTGTACTCGAGTCTACACTCACAGACTAACTGCTGTCAGTCCTCACTCAGCACCCTGTTGCACCGCTGGAGCCTTAACAAACTGACAGAGGCAAGCTGTGCGATTTAGTTCCCTGCTCACCCACACTTCACGACTTCAAGTCTGAGGTTGGCCACACACACACACACACACACACACACAAACCCACACGGTACAACTTTTGCGCAATTAGTGGCAGTTAAAGATTTGCAGTGGACGGCAAGAGTTGGTACTGAAGTTGAGGGATATGAAATCATGCTCAGTGTTCGTGGTTTACATAATGTGGATCAGTCCTCTGTTTACATAAACATATTTAGGAAGTCTGCTGAGAGGATTCTTTGCATGTCAGGGAAAAAAATATATATACTAGAGGAGGTAAAAATTGCTCACTGTTTTACTACACACTTCCATAATGCATATCAAAATCTCATCATGAACAGGAAATGACTTATTTAGACTTCACAGCAAAGTGCAAAGTGTCCCCCCAACTTCAGTGAGCACTTTTTGGTATTCAAGTTCAGCAGTTCCTAATTGTCCTCTATTGTGAGATGGTCTGCTGCAGCTTAATACTTTAGTGCACTAACCATCAACTTAAGCAAATCAGTAAAAGCCATTGTGTATACAAATTTGTATTTCAAATTAGCTTGACGGATCCAACAATCTCATAATCATTCAGCACAGAGGGGCTTTGATACAGATAATGTTTTGTACATTGTTATCTCTTTTTGTAACAAGCCTGCTGCTAAATGTCCCTCAGCATGATACATGGTATTGCATTTTAAAAATCTTGCAGGCAATCGGCATCAGAGAATTAAATCACAACAAATAATGTTCTACACAGGTCAGGGCACATGTAGTCATTTCATAAGTGGCGCGCTGAGGCTGCTCAATCCAAAGGGCAGTCCATTATCGTCAATCTCACCAATTTCTGTTTTTATTCCCCGCTGTTCTTAAATGACAGAGAAAAGGCAGAATCAAAGTAGTTGAGCAAATAACAAGAAGCCGTCCTCAGGGTTATAACAGCCCGGGCTTTCACTGAAATGCACTTCAAATTGGAGGAGAAGGGTTTTCAAATTAGGCGATTACAGTGCAGATTTTTCGACCTCCGCTGGTTCCATTTTGACTGGTCTGGTAAATCTCCTAACTTTAAGTTAACTAGAAGTTGCTCAAGTACCCCTTTAAGTGAATTTGTAAAGAAGGAAACACTAATTAGACATGCACATTTACCAACACATCATACAAAAAAGACTCAATGGGTCAACTCCAATGACTCTGAAAACATCGTATATCACCATTCAGAAATCAACATGACTGCTGGTGGATTCAAGCAACAGGCAAATCGGACCTCCGTCCTATGCTTGGTTAAGTTTGGTCAGGTTTAGGCACTAAACTATTTCCTCTACTCTGCCATTCTCCATCTTACAATCATTGTTTTCCGAGTTTTTATGATTAATCCCCAGAGTTAAGGGGCAACTTCTCTCTGATATCTCAATCTCTCTTTCTTCAGATAGGCTCCATTTATTAAAAAAAAAAAAAAAAAAAACGCATTACTGAATGGAAATAATTGAACAGTGAAAAAATGATCCCTGCTCCTCTTTGATACATCCATCCATTAGCTATACTTGCTTATCGCTTAGGGGGCTGGAGCCTATCCCATCTAACAATGGGCGAGATGCATGTGCATTAGGTAGAATAGAGTAGGTTCTGTGACATTAATCAATTTTAAACACAGTAATTCATGGCAGAGCACATTCAAAGAAACCTTGACAATTTTTTTTAAACCAGGCGCTTCCATCAAGTAGGAGTTTAACTGTCGGGAAAATCAAACAGCAGGAAGTTGTTCTAGGTCTGTCTGAGAGATCTGGTTTACATAGTGCTTCACACTCCAAATTCCCTGTCTGCATTATATATCAAAGAGGCTCTGTGTAACCAACTGTAGCAGATTACGTGTATTAATCACTTTTATTGGCCAAATGAGATCTTCCCCGTCTCTCTCGGCCGCCTATACAAGCCTGTGGACAGTTTATTTGAGCACTTTAATGGTGCTGGACTGTGGATTTTTCGCGACCTTTCACATCCTCAAGTGCCTCGTCTCAGGGAGCAACAGTAGCCGATGGTTAGTTTAGAAATGGAGTCCGCTGACAAAAACTAACAACCGGCGTCAAGCACAACACAAATCCACAGAGCCCCTTTAAAACAATAGGTTAGATATATGCTTCTTCAGTGTTTACAGGTATTGAACGAGTCAGATTTAAATTGATATTTAGAAAAAATGAACTGTGACTTTACCTTCCGACCCCATATGTGTGTATATGGTGAATGTTTCTAATAAATGCACAATGAGCTCCCTGAAAACCGGATAATTTAGGAAGTACAACTAGTTCGATGTATTGAACATACTAAGTGAATATGGACACAGGGGTATTAGAGCATATGGGCAGCTTTCTAACACTCACATACACACTTACAGATCTGTATCACAGAGCAAAATAATGGGCAGACTCATCCCATACACATTGTGTAGGAGGGCCCTGATTCTTGGCAGTCTGTGTCGCGAACATGTATGAAAATACAAGGCGATGAGTCAACACTCAGATGCTCCGCAGCTCGAGTAAAAACACAACATTCATGACAGTAGAATCAATAAAACGCAAGGAGGCAGAGATATCTAGTGTTCACTTTGAAGTGTACAGGGGCGGGTGCCCTCATGTACAGTTCCTTTGATGCCGGCAACCTTAAAAAGCATGCATTTACCTTCTAGCAGTATGACAGAATCTAATTACAGAAAGCTGCCCCCAGAAAATAAAATGAGAGCAAAGAAACAATTTTGGCTGTCACTTTGACACTTTGCAGATAACTTCCCTGCATATTAATTTGCTACAGGCCCATCCCCGCAGGAAGTGGCATGGACTATCAGCAGCCTCTCGTGCTGCGATTGGCCGCCGGTGGTGGCCGTGGGAGGAAGTTGATATTTCAGGACACAGCACATAAATCGGATTAGCAGATAATTGACATGTTTACTGGGGTATTTATAGCTTCCATTTGATTGGGAAGTAGGGAACAAGGCTAAATTCATGGTCCAATTACATTTGAGGATATAACTGCTGGGTACACATGTGCCCACGCTACCTTACAAATCTGATTTACATCGCCGTGTGCTGGGAATTAATTGAGGGTGACCTTGAAAAGGCGTAGATAATTTGAATATTTCTTGCAGCTGCAGTTAAATGAATGAAAAATAGTGAAACGTTCTGAGCTGATATGATAACGTTATGTAAATATACAACCCTCTTATAGCCTAGCATGGCGGGGCTACAGGAGAACAGCATTCGAAAAATTAGATACGAACAAAAAGGATGTTTTCAAGCTTTAGGCTTTGTTATCTCTTTGGCCAGCAACATGGTAAACACGAGCACGCTGTGTGTACTTTATTGGCTTCACCTCTTGTCATATCTATGCACAGTTCAAGTTCGAAACGGCTCCCTCTCGCTGCCATTTGATGCGAAGAGATGTCATAGTTGTTGTGACATCTGTAGCATTACCAGTAGTAACCCCACATATATACAAACTCATTGGAAAACTGTTGCCTGAAGTCATAAATCAAGTGAGAAGTCAGGTAATTTTCTCTGCAGCTTACAGACATTTAAACTTCTTTTTTAAACCAGTGTAATTGCCCCTCGCTGGCCGGTACAAAGAATGCTGGTTGAAGGCACTTCTGCACTGGTTCACTTTGTAGACCTGGATGCTCCATCCCTATTCAAACGCAAACAGTTCAAGAGCAGAGATTTTCCCCTCTCAGGCTGTTTCATATGATTTTTTATACACGCTTGAAAAGGAATAAGTACGGTATTATACAAGAAAGAAGTAAGGCTTAGAGAAACATTGAGAAATGTTCTTAAACCTGATATATTACATAAAATATAAAACATACAGTCCATAGGTGTTGCAAAATGCAACTCACATGATATATTATGCAAAAAAAAAAATCTACCACTTACCAAACAAGTATAAATCTGTGTCATGTATGACAAAATAAAAAAGATGTTGCAGCGTTTATAAACGGGCAGATGTTTCACCCATGTTCTAGTCTATGATGGTCAATAGTAGAGAAAAATAGACCTATTTATATGAGAATGTATCCCTTGCTGGTCAACATAATCTGCTGTTTTGCTGTAGGAATGGTTAAACGAAGGCTCCTTCCCGATCACTGAGTGTTTACATGGGGAGGTGTAAGGGACGCATTGCGAGATTGTAAAGATGCAGTGCTTCAGATCTCTTTCCCCATGCTTAATCAAAGCTTCCCTACTTAATTACTGGGGCAGATTAAAAATAGCAAAAGCCAGAGTGTATGTTCCCCATCAGCCCACACAGCCTGTCAGAACTGGCAACTGAGCCTGTGGGCAGCATATGTGAACGACTCATCTGCTACTATCCCTTCTCCCTTTAATGAATTTACTACATGACACAAAAACATTTCAGCCTCTTCTCCCCTCCACTGATAGCAATGAAACATGGCGGGAGTCAGCGCAGGAGGAGAGCCACGCTCGCTGAAAGAGTGGGCGCTCCTCTAGGGCACAATGGTGCTCATTCCCCGAGAGTAACGCCTGTTGACATGGCTGCTGGGAGACTGGACATCTTAGGGGAAACACACCAAGTCCACAAGAGCTGCCTGCTTTTTCATGTACTAAAACAAAATGTCAACGTGCTTGCCGTGGCCGTGCTCCTGCTCTTTACTTCAGGGAGATTTTTATGTCGCTGTGGCCCAAATAGACACGCATTGGGACACATAGCCTTATTTGAATAGATTTTATCTTTATTTTTTGGACTCTGATATAGGTTTCTGTTGATGTTGAATTGGTGCTGAATTATGTAACAGTGTGTGTTCAGTGGACTTGGCGAGATCCTCGTGATGACAATGGAAAGTACAATTAGAAAAGTCCTTATGCTCCAATTGGGAACAGTCGCACAGAATCTTTTGACAGAAGGCAACATGCAGGAATTGGCCGAATGTACCGCCAACCTGAACAAGCAGATGCTTTTTTTTTATATATATATTAGGTGATGACAGTAAAGGATACTAAAACAGTTTTGGAAAATTGGACTGACTTCAGGAAGATGCCAAATGTAATACAAGTAGAAGCTATGAACAATGAAAACAAAGGTTGCTTTCTGTTGGCATTACATGAAGAGTTCATACATCAGGCACACAAAAAGTACTAAAATCCAATAAGAACAGAGGTGTGTCTCATTCGACCAGTACAGGAAAACATTTTGGCAGTGATTTTGAGTCAATGGGTCACATGACCTGGAAGCTATTCGAAAAAACAATTATGACTCTTCATAATGGGGTGGCTGTAGCTCAGTGGGTAGAGCCGTTTGACTAGTGATCGGAAGGTCACTGGGTCGAATCCAGGCTCCCCTGGGCGGAACTGAGCTACGTGTCGAAGTATCCTTGAGCAAGATACTGAACCCCAAAATCGCTCCTGACCACACCTTGTGTGGCAGCCTCTGCCATCAGTAAGGGTCCTGCGATGAGCTGGTGACTCATCCAGGGTGTACCCTGGCCTTCGCCCATAGAGTTAACTGGGATTGGCTCCAGTAACCCCTGAAAAAGGGGGTAACATCC
>OMLP01022992.1:0-36000 GCA_900302685.1 Spondyliosoma cantharus | reverse complement strand
GTGATTAACAGGTTATTCCACCTTTTATTCATCATCTGAAAGATGTTTAGTTTTGCTGTAAAAGATTTCAGATGATGAATAAAAGGTTGAATAACCTGTTTATCACTCATTGTTAGTTACTTAATGTAATTATGAAGCTGAATGTTCCATTTTAAGATGGAGAGCTGAAAAGGTTCAAAGGTTTGTTTACTGTCATTCAATTCACGTTTAGACGTATAGAGCGAAACATGTACTCAGGTCCCCGCACAATAAAAGCAAGCAATAAAAGATAACAATAAGAATATCTCTAAAACAGACAGAAGCCTCGTAACATTCACAAAAAGAGGTAAGATCAGTGCAGGTTAATTGTCCACAAGATAGCAGCAGTGCAGCATAACATAAAGTGATTCAGGTCATCTGATAAAAATTCCTGTATTTTTTCATATCGCAATATATATCGCAGGGTTAAAAAAAATCGCAATGTCATTTTTTTCCAATATCCTGCAGCCCTACTTTGAACGGACGTGTTGAAATGAGCAAAATGCAGCGATGCGATTTGAAATAATGGAGATGTTGTTTTGATCGTTATTTTTCCTTCCTTTAATGGCACTCTGCTGAGCCTTTCCATATTATCCCATTAACAAGTTGGCAACATGCCTGTGTTGCTCTTTAGAGAGAAGAGGTGCAATCAAAAGCCTTTTGTGTACCGTTTTATGTTCTGATGTTTTCCCTCAATCTAATACTTAATACTGCTTTTGTTCTAACTAAAATAAAAGCCATTATGGATTGGAAAACTTTTTGAAGCCATTACATATAGCACGACACATCTTTCTGTTAAACATAAAAAATAGGGGAAATGTATAAGTAAATTAAAAGGTTCAAAGCATATATTTAAAACTGCTTCCGAACCAATGGCCTGCTTGGTCATATTGTCCATATTTCACTAGAGCATCTGGGAACAGCCATCATTTTCAAAGTATTGCCAGTGTATCAAAACACGCAATATATCCTGAATGTTGGATTTAAGACACATCAAGTTGTCAGTAATACCCAGAACCGGAAACAGGCATCGTAACATTTACAACCACTTGACAATATTGATTTTTTTTAGTGGGTTTCCTGCAGGTCTCAAAATATGACTCCACCGGATAAACGCCCCCTATATTAATCTCATGGATGCCGTAAGATAATGTTGTGAGAGAGATCCTGACCCACCATGCATCGTGGAAAGTGACAAAGACTCTGAGTTCAAGACTTTTGCTCAAATTCACATCATGTAATCAACTTCAGCAAACATCAGGACCTATACAGCTCTCACTGCAGGGAGCGGACTCTATTTTCCGAGTGGAAGTGTGACGAAGACTTTCGGGAGGAGTACGGGCGGCGTCACGGTGTTTTTCCACAATTATTGGAGATTTTTTAATACAAGTTGCCAAAGACCCTGCCCACAACAATGCCACTATGGAAAGTGACAAAGACATTCTGACTTCAAGTTTGTTACTCAAAATCACATCACATAATGACACTCACTAAACAACAGGACAGCTGGCGCTCAATACCACGGCGGAACTTCCAGGGAGAGTCGGTATGGAGTACTGGCTGGCTCGAGTGCAATGTTTATATGAAAACACATGACCTATGATTACATTACTGTTGTTTTATCATATCATTAGTGTGTGTGATTTTTTATGTTTATTTCCAAAGCCTAGAGCTATCTAATGAACAATCTGTTTTGTTGTTAGAATCAGGAAGCAAATGGAAAAATATTGTATCATATATCATAATAATATAATTATACTATTGGATCGTTTCATTATAATATATAATGACGTAATAATATACATATATACATACATACACAAAGTATATAGTTAATCCCTGAGTTGAGGACATAAATACAACAAAAGTTTTAGTGGTATTTGTTGTTTTCCCAGCATTTTCTTTGTTTTACAAGTTGAATTTGTTATTACAAATGCCACAAAATTCTCTTTTAAGTGAGAATTCTCAGTGAACTGCAGCAACATTCATGGTTAAGCCCTAAATGTGTCGTTTTATGCATTTTGCTCTTTAAATAGGCTGTTTTTCCACCTAAGCACTTGTTTTTGACTAATGTATATGCATAAAGTTAGAGTGAATAAGGACACAAAGAACAGTATTGAGTTTTTACCCCTCTTACTCTCAAGCAAGGGTATTTTGAGGTCACCAAACGAGCATTTTTTTGGGCAAGTGATTGAATAACATGTGTTAAGCATACATTTTTAGTGATATTGTTATTACATTTCAGCTTGGAGCTTGTAAGACTATATGATGTGGACTCCCAGTTTCCAGCTCATATGGACACTTTCATGTCATCTGCAGGCTTATGTTTGCATTAAAAAAGAGCCCAAAGCCATGCCGGTATTCCAAATGGTTCAAAAACAGCTTTGAATTTTCTTTGGGCTAGACTGGGATAGGTGTTTATAGGATCATTTTACATACATTTCCAGGAATACGAGTGGGTTAAACTGCACTCACCTCTACTAGTTTCACCACATTAGGATGGTCTAGCTTTTTTAGGATGGCAATCTCTTGATAGACCCGTTCTAATGGTCCTTTTGGCTGAGGAGGACCCTCAGGGGCTTTGGCTCCACGAGGGGGAGGTCTCCCTGAGAGGGGGACAATGTGGGTAGGCAAGGGTAACAGGTGAGGAACATATAGAAGGGAGAGAGGGACAAGACAGGATAAAAGACAGGGTGGATTTCAGTATTAGTATTCAGTGTTACCATGTACCACTGGAGCATTATAAGAAACTGTACTTTCTGCTGTGTTAATCATCTGCCCCTTTGCTGCAGACTTACGTGGGAAACCTGCCTGTCTCATCAGCCTCTTCTTGGACAACACCTTCATCGCCTACAGGAGATGGATTTGGATTTTGGGGGGGATGAATAGAAAGGTAGACAAAAGGAAGAGTAAGACATGGCACAGTGAGGGGATGTATAACTGACAGTGAACCCACTCACACACCTACAGATACATATCCAGTGCCTACAAATGTCTCCCATCACCTTGAACATCCTTTGTGTATTTCTGACTAATAACACTGGCCAGCACAAAATATTGTAGAACTAGACTTACAAAAGAAGACACTGGCTGTAGTTGCTGACAAAATTACTGTAAAGCAAACATACAAAAAATGTACATTCCCTTCATTCTGTATTCTTCTTTAGGTTAGTCCAGAAAATGGAACCAAACCCACTGATAATGTTTAGCTATAACTCATAAAATATATTTGAGACAATACACGTCTTCTTTGTACTTTGAGTTAAATAAGACCGATGGATTTCTGGTTCTCACTTTATCTGTTTTATTCTGGACATAAAAACACAAAAGTCCATTTCTACCTTGTATAAGATTTTAGCATAGATTTAATTAATTTAATTTGTCTGTCTCTGCACATGGGTGTAAAATCAAAAATGTTATTTAAAAACCACTTGAAAGTTAATGGTCTCCTGCAGGTGCAAACAGACTCATGTCTTGCAGATGTCAGCCAGGGATCTCCATAACCATTTCTTGAACAATTACCCTCGCTGACTACCATTGATGCAGTGTTGAACAAAGAGTGCAATGTGTGACAGCTACATTGTTTGGCAGATAGATTTTTTCTTTAATAGCCTGAGTGCCCTCGGTTATTACGGCAATGATATAATCGACAGACGTGACATGAGGGCTTTGTCACTTGGGAGGAATATTAAAATAATCCTCATGTCATTTTCTGTCAATATCATGCAGCTTAATGAGAACTGCAGCAAACAGAATGGCTCAAGCAGTCTTATTGCAGTTCCCACAATTTTCACTTGTGTAGAAATCACACCAGTAAATGTAACAAGGGGGTTTGATCATTCCAAGGCATGTCAGTGTGCCAAGTGAAAATGAATGAGAGATAGAGGTGAGAGAAACACAGACAGAGATAATAGTCACATCTGTATGTGTGTGCGAAGGACTCACGTAGTACATGTTGTCATCCTCATTGTAAGCCAGCTTGACAACACCGTAGGAGCCCTGGGCCGGGAATAAGTAAAAGAGAATAAAAGTCAATAAAGAGAGACTGAGCAGCTGCCAATTCTTCATGTGGAAAAAAAACATCACACTTTGTGCAATGCAAACTAAATAAATACAAATACACACAGGAACATACACACACACACTGGAAGTGTGTGGGCTGACAGTGTGCACTGAATGAGTACCAGCTGCTTCAAAGTGAGAACAGAGAAATTCAAATCATCGCTCCCTCTCCCTTTCATTTTTGATTTTAGGCTAATTAAGGAAACTGGATCTGGTTTATGCTATCAAGCTCCCATGCCCACACACAGGAAATTCAGGAGAAAAACTAGGCCCAATTAGAAGCCTGTGTGCACAAATGCAATGCCCCAAAAACAAACAGAGAGAGAGGGCGGTATGGTGTGGTGGGGGGGCAGGCTCAGTTCCTGCTGTGGGAGCAGATTGGCGAGGCAACACAGAGCTCAGAGATGATCTGATAACAGGAGTCTCTCCAACAATCCTGAAAGGTTCTAATTGTATCCACTGAACACAAAACCAAGCACATTAACATGTCTACCTATATGCAGAAATTCACAGACATGCATGTTCTGTCTTATTACACCCACAATCTAAAACGAGCATGCAAGTACACACATCCACACACATCCACTAAGCCTTGCACAACCCTTAGAGAGCGCTATTTATACCAGCCTCTCATCCATCTTCCAACTCTCCCATGGCCTGGTAGTTTACACAGAGTTTGGAAAATGAGGACAGGCAGGAGAGAGGGATATCAGAGACTGTTACTGTGTGTCCTTGATCAGCACCGCTTGACAGACGTGCAGTAGGTAGAAGGGAGAAGAGATTGGAAGAGTCAGTGAAAAGGGAGCAATCAGTGGTGTATCTGTGATGGTACCTTTCCAATCTCATCTTTCAGCTTGTACTGGTTGAGTTGAACACAGTCCTTGAAGAGAGAGAGAAGCGAGAGAGGAGAAGAAAATGGGTTCTTTACAAATGGAATCACATGAGATATTTTAGCAGTTGCATAATCTAGATATATCACAAGCATTCTTACAAAATGACAAAATCCTTTCCATTAAACATCCCTTAAAAATATTTTTGTTTTTGACATTTTCAATTAGAACAGAAACTCAAAAATGCAGTGTTTTTCACACCAATGTTTCCAAAATTGTCTTCCAACTCAAACATATTTTCTTTGGTTATCAGCATGTCAGTATTACTTTGATATCACTGTCCCAGGTCAGTTTGTCATGTTCTGGGATGAATTTGAAGTGAAAGCTCTCCCAATCAGGATGAATTCAGGTTTGCAGTTATCTCATCAGAGGTAAACATAAATACATCAAAACTCAAAGTATTTTAGCTAAATTTTGGCACCAATCCTACCTGCTAACCTTCCAGCATGCCTGAGATTTGAAGACTAGGCTGTATTGCCACAACATTTACTGTATGTAGTTTATTTTGCAATCTTTAAATGGTTCACTTTACCCTCATTTGTATGGTGAACATTTCCAACCAGGATAAGTGGGAATCCATCCCACTACAAGGCATTAATACAAAATATAATAACTATTTACCAACAGCCAATCTTCTCACTGATGGTTTCATTTAATCAGTGTTGAATTTCATAACGAGTTAAAAGTTCCTTGTAGTACGTTTAAAATACATTACTGAATGAAACTTATTTGCTTGTCGGTCTCTAAATTACATTATTAAAAGTGCCAAAAATGATGATATAGAATTCAGCGGTATTACAAAGATCAACAGCATCAAACCACGTTAACTACGCGTAAGTGAAACAGGCTACACCATTCAACAACCAGGCCACAACTTGCTGGCTTTACCTGATTGGACGAAAGTCACTACTGGGCTGACTGCTGTGGGATAGTAAACCAGAACAACATGGCAACATTGTTCACCGAAATTAGTTTCTATATCTACATGCTAGAAATAAACCACGCTGTTGCTGAATCTGTCTTCATTTTAATTCGACAGCGGTTCGTTTTGAGGTTTATAATAGCCATATTCAACTTTACACAAATAAGGGAGCGGTAAATGCGACAACCCGTCTCTCGTAACACGATGCTATGCTACCAACATGGATTGCAGGGTTGCACTGCATTGAAAATGAATGGTAAGTGTAGAAACGGCGTTGCTTTTATTGCTAAAACCCGCCCTACTCTGCCTCTGATTGGTTGCCTGAGTTGGCTGGGTTTAGGTAAGAGGAGTGTCACTGCTTAGGGTTAGAGCAAGAATCGAAATCAGAGCAGAAAATGGCAATCTTGGCAAGAAAAACAGTTTATAAATATAAATATATAAAGTAATTAACTTTATGCGTACTTTGTCCGATCTGTGAAAGCAAAACCATTTATCAGGCTCTAAATATTACATAGAAGACCCTCTGAAGCCTATTGCCCTAAGAGAGATTCTACCTACAATACATCACATTTACATGTTTCTGCATCTACGTATATGTAACAGTTATTATCTACATCTACTTAGACTGTGAAACCTTACCTTAGAGTCCACAAAGCTCAGTCTTAACCAGTGAGCTGCTGCTTTTGAGACAAATGCACATGCAGTTCTGCTTACTTTCAGACATGTATGATGCTGATATTCTGAGAACTAACAGATGTTCAAGAGGAGCACCCCTGTATAAGCTTGGCACTGCACATTAGTTAGGCTAGTCGGTTCATTCATGTGTGATGATTTATGAAAAGCACAGTCCGCAAGGGAATACACTGCTCAGATGGTGCAGAAACCATAAATGATGTAATCATAATTATTGTTGCACCAGCTGTAACCTCAAATTGTCTAATTTTCTTCTTCATCTGATCAATCGCAGACAAATGAAACTGACTTCTTGAGAGGATAATTATTAAGTAAAATTACTGACAAACAGTAATTAGAGCATTACTTTGTGCTAGCTTTATTGATTTTGTTCCAGACAGACTGGGACACATCTCAAGCAGCAATGTCAACTTCACAGAAGGCTTTAAACAAGATTAAATACAGCAACACTGAAACCGTGTTAGCCTCAAGGCTTGGCCATACCTGCAGATCTGTGATGGAAACACTGTGGGACTCCACGGTGGGTCTGCGAGGCAAGCGTGGAGATGAGTGGGGTGATGTGATGGGCGAGTAGGGTAGTGACGGGTAAATATAGCGCCCGTTGAGTCCCGGGGAGCTGCACGGCGATGCTGTCGTTTGAGAGCGCTCCTGCAGAGATAGTTTCCTGTCTGACAGGTTTAACCTTCCCCTTTGCTCTTGGCTTCCAGGGAGCAGAGCCTCTGGCCGGCCAACTGTGTGGGACAGCAGGTCGCAGGAAGGAGTCCGGAAAGGTGCCGCGACAGAGGAAGCTGGCTCTGGCATCTCAGAACTGTCCATTTCCTCTACCTGAGATGTGATACATTTAAATCCTATTTATTTTTTCTTATACCGATGTATGGGTATTATATGATGGTCAATGTGCCTCTATTCCAGCATACATTCTACATTTCAACACAATGCATTAATACCTGTACAATACAACATAACTATAAAAGATGCAAAGAAAGACTTGGGTAGGGTGTTGGGTGGTAGGGTCTGGAAAAACATAATAATACTGTGGCCGTTATCATCAAGCCTCATTTTATTCAGTAGAAGCCCACATGTCCAATTAGGTTTCATCTACCGTACATATAGTTTTACCATGGTGTGTTTCATCTTACCTCCTCCTCCCCAGCCTCTCCAGGCGGTCTGCTGGGTTCATACTCTGTGACCACGATGAGGGACTCCATGGGGTCTGGGGAGGGAGTCTCTGAGTGGGTGTTCAAAGGTGGAGCAGGACAGCTGCACAGCAGATCAGGCAGTGGTTGTAAGGGCTGCGCTGGGGGTGCATGACTGCCGCAGGGGGCCGGCGGCTCAGCAGAGGGCCAGGGGGTTACATGACAAGGAAACATGTTGCCTCTCCGCAAAGACTGACAACCACTGCTCCATCAGATGGGAACCTCGAGGAGAATTGGTGCCTAAAACAGGAGCAATTAGCAAAATAAGAAATACATGTGGAGAACAATTTCTGTCCATTCAAACACCTAGTGCCCTTCTAACATTTGGAGGACTATATTCCCTCCAAACTCTTTCAAGCTATCTCAACAACAATCATGCATAAAGCTCATGATTCATGTTTTATTGGCTTTGAGTACAATGCACTCAATGTGTAAGTAGGCTCAAGTTACCACTTAGCTGAAGAAGCTGACTTGAAACCCATCTCAATTTGAGAATTTACAACCTTTCCAATCGAAGGTTATAGAGCATGTAGTCTTCAATTCCATCATGCAAAATAATCTACTTGAATTAAACAAATCAGTCCAATCCAGACTAGGCATCAGGTACAGTGCTACTCTGGATTAAGTCTGACCTCACAGAGCAAGCATTCAGAATGGCATTGCAAGGAGAAGAATCCAAGTGTTACTTCCTTTCCACTCGATTTGGGGCACCGCAGGGATCTGTTCTTGGCCCCCCCTTTCTTTTCATTATACACCACCTCCTTGGTTTGATTATCCGCTCACTGATAGCTCAAAATGGAGGATTCAACTCAGGAGCTTTGATACTTAACATATTTTTAAATCCAACCAGTCCCTCTGTTCAGCATAACATTTCATCCATCTTTGGCTCTGCCTCAAAAGACGATGGCATGTTTGGTCTTTAGTCAGTGGAAAAAAACTGCTTGGTCACTCCGCTTTTCATTAGGCTCTCCACTGTTTCCAAGTCACTATTTGCATTGAGCTCATGTCAAAAATGCTCTGCTATAGCATGGCCACAAGCACAGGCAACCACCTAATTCAGGATTGCATAAATCAGGTTAATGAACATTTTTGCTAGCTTTAATCAGCCAGTGAATTACAACAAATAAAGGGTAAAACACCACACATTTACACAGAGACTTTTGAAGTAACTGTTTCATAGGCAGGAACTTTCTGACTGCCTGGTCTCTTGACCCCCTTTCACACATACTGTAAAATGTCATTACTATGGGATTTTCCTACAATACCCAGAATGAAATACAAAGGCTGTGTGCTACCTCAATTCAGTCAGTAGAATCTTTTCCTGTCATTCAAAATCACTTGAAAATCTGCCTCTTCAGAGAGTAACTACTCACAATGCAAGCTCTCTCTCCCCCCTTCCTTCTCTGTTGATCTCTCTATCAAAATAAGTAAATTATTTCATAGCACTCATGCTACTTCATGCACCTGCAATCATGTGTCACCTCTGTTGGGTTTAATTTGAATCAGATTGTTGGACCACTTATTCTCAAAGGCTGGGGCTTGGATTGTACTTCAATTTTACATACTGTACATTCGACAAAAAAGCCTACAAAATGATTAAATATAATGATAACTACTGATTGATTTGATGGGAGCTGCAAGGCAACAAATCAACCCATGGAAACTATAGTGTTTGACAACATGAACAGATATCACTTACTGATATATAAGCTACTAACAGCTTTAACACTGTTTATAAAAGCTGCAGCTTCCTGTTCACACCAGTTCTACTTACAGAGCATTTGATACTCCTGTGGCATGTTTAACCCTTGTATGGTGCACCCGGAGATAAAGATACTCATTTAGCTTTGGATTTATAACCCCCGATTTATGACCACGGTTATAGGGAGGGAGCTAAAGACTGTACTTTACCAATACCAACATCCTGTTTTAGTATTAATGTTTCAGTTCAACACTAGCCAGCTTTATCAAACAAAACTGAAGCTGGACAGAAGCCTTAACAGACTGTACACATTAAGCATGAAGGAAGGACAAATATTGATAATAGGGATGTTAATGATTAATAAATACTTAACAGTTTTCTAATAGAATTATATCCAACATATTCCATATATTACTAATGGTTAATCCATAATCAACTGTTAAGGCAGCTGACTATCAATTTCAAAAAGCATTTCCAGCATCCCTTATCTATAAATGATAACCTTGTCTACCTGTGCCTATGCCCAGTGAGTCTCCCACTAGTTTCAGAACTGACTAAAGTACGTAAGTGTGAAGTGGGAGTCAAGATAAACAAAAAAACAGATGGTAACTTCATCTTTTTAGCCAAGAATAATTTCAGGCTGGCATAAATCCTGTGACAAAGGAAAAAAAGAAAAGAAAAAACAACTAATGTTTAATTACATTAGTGTGCAGCTGGAGCTCAGTGTGCTTGATGGGCCAGCACGAAGCAAGTTGTGGGTGTAATAGAAGGGTGCGGGAAAAAACTGCTGTGCGCTACCTCTGAAACATACGCAGATACAGCTTTCCAGATGAAACAATCGTAGAGTGTGGAGCTTTTGCCACACATTCTGTTAAGTGCTAATTAATGCATGTAAACACATCTTCTATCACAAACTTCAGCTCTCAGTGGACAGATTCGATGTGTCTATAAAAGCGACAATGCATTCTGTTTATGTCAGTTATACAACACGGTTAATTATTATCTGTACAGCATATAACCAAAACCTTTTTTGCATAATTTCAAGAGGGCCATTTCCATCTCCAAGTCCACTCATCTTATTATCTGCTCATTATCTGTGAGAGGAGTGGAAAGAGAGGGAAATGAGCTAGGAAAGGAGTGAAAAAAAGAGATGAAGAGAGAGAGAGAGAGAGAGAGAGAGAGAGAGAGAGAGAGAGATGCTTGATTTCTGTCATGGTTCTGACAGGATTGTGGCACTGTCAGTGTGTGGGAGCTGAGTAAATCTCACAGATACAGGAAAACAAGGGGAAGCCATATGAAAAACAAGACAGCAAGCGCTCCAGCCAAGTTCAGAATGAAGACCATGTGTGGGAAGAGACACCCACTCCAGGTGGCCTCTCTACCTCCACTGCGTGCCTATATATAGTGGTGTAAACTCACAAAAAGAAAGGAAAAGTCACCACACATCTACAAAGACTATTGAACAAACGGTTTCATGGGCGGCAAATCTTCTATGGCAGAGATATCCTCCTCCTTAGTGTCTGTCTAACAGTTTTTTCAGTTTTCCTGACTATTTTTGAAAACAGAAACTCTGCTGTCCAAGTAATATTATCCTCATTTCATTCATCCGAAAAAGAAGCTCTTGACTTCCAGTTTGACTTCTGACAGTCACCGCTGCCTCCAAAGTAACACAGCGTGCCCTGATAAGTGGGCTCAGTCTCTGTGGAGTACAGAAAAATATAGAGACATGACCCTGGATGAATCTCACAAAGCACCAGCTACAGGATATTTTGTATATCCTGAGAAGAGAGGCATCTTACCAAGCTTGACCTACTTTGATCTCAGATGAATGGAGAGGTGCACATCGAGGCCCTTTCCCATTCACTAGATGAGGTTTGTGTGCTTAATAGTTAATGTTGAAAAGTCTTTACATGATATCAGGGCTCTGGAATCATTTTTTACGCTGGTTGCCCTGTGGCACCAAACTTTTTTATTTGGGTGCACCAGCAAATAATTTAGATGCACTTAATTAATTTCTTTATGTAAGCACATTATTTATATGAGTGTAAACAGGAATAAAGGTGCAAATAGGTGCTTTTCTTTATCCAAATTACGTACAAGAAAATGCGATGACCTCAGTTGTTAAAAACAAAATTTCAGGTGACTAAGCGATCTGATACCACAAAATTTATTTAATAGAAATCGCCACCGGTTACTTCCCATCAGTGTCATGTACACCTGTGTGAAACAGATTTTTTACTGCACAATAGGGCTGCAGAATTAATTGAAAAACGATCAGAGTCGCAATATCAAGGCTCCAGGTAGCACCTGACATTCACCAGGTCAGATAAAAAAGAAACCAAGTATTTGTTAAGACACCCCAACTGGGTGTTTACACTGTTGCCTCTTGACAAATATTAGCCTATAGACCCCAACAAATCTCACATCATCATGAATGTGAATCACATCACTATCGTGACATCCGTCTCAATAATTGCAATACATATCTATCTATATTTTTACCATATTCTGCAGTCCTTCTGCACAAGGAGCCATGTGTAACTTCACAAATCCATAACACAAAATTCATGGAGGATAAGTGGTATAAAAAAAATATATTTTTTTTGTGAATGTACTTATTTCAGATCTCAGTCAGGTATCGGAATTGATATCAGGAAGTGAAAAATGGTATCAGAACATAAGTCAAATGGTAATTTCTCTGGTGGTTTGGTTTAATCAATAATTGTCTGGCTAGCCGAATTGGCAGCAGCATCCAAAATCAACAAAGCATTCCTGACTGCCAGTTGGGTTTGTTTCTGTTAATATTTCTTAGGGGTGTAACGGTTCTGAACTGAAACAGAAAACCTAGGTTCGAAGGACTTAGGTTCAGAAACTCATTCTATCTTCCTGAACCTCGGTTCATCCCCGCCCCGCCTCACCGCACACGTGTGTCAGGTTAGTTTCATTTCTGCAAGATGGGTAATAAACCTGAGCTCGCAGATCGCCCAGCCACATTCCAGTCAGCCATGTGGAGACATTTTGGGTTTCCAGTTGATATTAAGGAGGATGGCAGTCGTGTCGTTATCAAAGCGCACGTAATTTGTCGTCTGTGTTTTATGAAACTTGTTGTGGAAGGGGCCGGCAACACTTCACACATGCAAGCGCAAATGTGGAGACATCACCCCGACACGGAGCTCACTCAGCCCAGCGGAGCAGCAAGTAACCCCTAATTTCGTGTCCGCTGCGCTACGGCTCCGATCTGGTTTTGCTCCAACGTCCTCCAGCAATCCCCACTGGTTGTGTTTTGAGTCGCCACGGCGCAGTCCGGTTGACAGCTGGCGGTGCGAGGCCGAGGAGTTCCCGCGATAATCACATGATCACTCGCGACCGTAGTTATAGGTATGTGTCATAAAAACAACAGCAGGAAGTGTTCCTGACTGAAGGATTAGCAGAAGAGCTTGTTTTTGTCTCTTTTTTGAGATTAGTGTGCTGGTATCAACACGGAGTGTTTTATTTTGAAAAGTAACCGGATGCCATATTGTTGTTTCGGTGTTTATTTTTTGTATTCCTGGATAGTTAAGAGATTAATAGAAGTGTTTTTTATTTTATTTTTTTATTGTGGACTGGTCTGAAGAGAAGTTATGCTTAGTTAAGTTAATATAACTTAAGTAATGTTCATGCTCTTGATATTGCAATGCAACAATCCAGACATTTTTTCTGGAAGTTTTCCATAAGGTTTTTCAGTATGTTTTTAAAAACCAAGGTTTGAACCAAACCGTGAGTCAAAAACCGAAGTTTGAACCGAATCGTGGGTTTGGTGAACCGTTACACCCCTACCTGGGAGAGTACAAATATCCAAGGGTGAAGAAGAGTAATTATATACAATGATGAAAAAAGAGAAAATGCCTGTGAACTGGAGCTGCAAAATTCTAGCAGTAATGGCGAATGCCAAAATCATCAGTCAGATCCAAGGATAGTGATCCTGCAGCGTACTTTTTGTATCACTCCCGCTTCTGCCCAAACCATACAAAGTATTTCCAACATGCGTAAACATGTCTGACACAGACAGACAATCTCCTGTTGTGTACTCTATGTGTGGAAAAAAAACAAAAAACAATGAAACACTACCCCTACATTTATGTCAAAAGAGCGGCATGGGGAAATAAACAAGATCATGACACTGTGAACATCGTTAGGATGTAATGTACATGGAATGGACTTGGGTGAAGCAGGTATGAATGGCAAAAAAGTGAACAAGAAGTACTTATTACGCTTCTCTTTACCTCAACCTTTAGGCACCAACCCCACTCACTCACCCAGGCAGTATGCAGCAAATAGTACTCAAGTGATGATGCAAGAGCAGGCTTGGGTCACGCTCTCGCCCCCCCTCCCTTTCCTCGCCTCACTCTTTCCTCTCTCAACACCCCCCTACCCCCCCTTCCTTAAACCCCTCCTCCTGAACTGACATGGCACCCACCAGGCCGGGGACCAGGCTGGGGATTCTGAGGTGGCGCCCAGACTCGGATTATTTACAAGAGCTGTAGCGCTGCAGAGACTGTGGTATTTCTTCTTTCGAATGCCGGGGATGGAAAGGCATGTAATAGGGAACACAGAATTTGGCTCTTTTCTCTGTTGCTCTGTCTGTTTTATGTAGAGTACCAAGATTTGTCACTCTGAAACAATCAATAATGCAAAACACTCATGCTTTGTTTTAAAACACACAACTATGCAGTTTCTGTTTTTGGAATTAAGAGTAAGTGTGCTTCAAGGCTTGGTGCTTTCTTGAAATTGGCATATTTGGTTCTCTGATAACATACCAATCCAGAGATGTCAATCATGTGGACCACTACTGCTCCCAGAGCTCCTGGTGTCACTTCTCTGGCCTCTTGTGACAAAGCAAACTGTTCTCCAGACTCCCTGACTGCTACTGGACATGACACCTGAGCCAGCCTGCCTAAATGCTTGTGCAGGGGATGGCGGGTGTGGTGTGGTGTGGTGTGGTGTCGTAGTGGGGTGCAGATAGGGGAAATCGCATGGATGTGATCCGGCATTGATGCCATGTTCCACATGCCCAGAATAGTTAGCCGTTCACGGATATCTCTGTACGCACAAACACTGTAAATTAGAGGCCTGCAGGTGGCAAAAAGGGTCGAGAAGGGAATGGATAGGGGAGACACCGGGGGTTGGGAGGGAGAGGGTTGACGGGATTTGAGGCTAACTGTGGGGTGGGGGTTGTTTCTGGGGAGTGGAGGCAGTGTGGATTCAGCAGGGGTCAGGTTTGCTGTCTTGGGTATCAGCATCCGGACATGGACGCCAAAACATCACAAACTGGGGAAACGATTAGACGAAGGGGAGAGGTGGAGAGACCTCCAGTGTGGGTCACGCTGTTTCGCAGCTACTGTAGCCCCCTGGGGGGTGAAGACACAGCATAAAGGGTGAGGAAGAGGGGCCGGAGAATGAGACAGCAAAGAGGAAGGAGAAAGCCTTGGCGTCAGTTGGGGGGTTGGGGGGGTCCATGTTATGACATGGAAATCCCAGCCTGTTGGTCATGCTGGCCTGTGTGAGGCTTTGGGCGGTAGGAAGGCTTCAGAGTCCAGCCTGGCTGCCTCCTACCTGGCGCTGGATAGCAAGGAATGAACCTGTCACTGACTCCACTGCTTGTAAACAAACCAAATACCGTGGGAAAGATGAGGTGTGAAGTAGAGGATGCTGCTGTCTCCATGCCCTGTCTCCCTCTCTCGCTCCTCAACCCCCAACTTTTTCCTCTTGTGTCAGCGAGAAATCAAATACCACCCCCTTCCTCACTGATGTCCTGAACTCGTGAACTTTCTGAAAACCATGTGCTGTTTTATTTGTTTGCCACGTGAACTGTTGAGGTGAGCCAAAACCTGGAGCTCAGAAGTCAAGAGCTCATTAACCACGCAAAAAGATCCAATTCCTGCCTGCCATGCCTAATGATACATGGATATTAATATTTCTGTAGTTCCAGCATTTCACCATGTGCCCCATAGTTGGGGATAAATATAGATTCCTGTCCTCAATTCAGCATGTTTGAGTGTGAGAGTTCCAGCTAGTTTACTCTCTTAATAATAAACCAGTGTACCAGAATTGGCAATATTGCAGGTCTCTATGACAACCACAGGACACACGAGAGATAGAGAACATCGCGATCAGCAGCTAGAAAGGCAGACAGGCAGAGACCATTACAACTTAGTCCAAGACTTCCCATCACCAACCCAGCCATGAAACCCACACTCAGAGTTCTTCCCAGTTTTGGATACATGTCGTTTTTTCCCCCATATCCTCAGCCCCCTCTCCCCGACAGGTCGCACAAACACAGCCTGTCATTTTGAATAAATGCTTGAAACTAAGCACTGTTTTTTTGTCCTGGAGGATCTCGAAAATGACTAAGCAGTGGCTGGTTGCAAAGACTCTGTGGAGAGGCCCTAGGGTGAGGGAATGGAGCTGGAAGGAGGAGCTGGCCCCCGAGACGCCTGCAGCCCGTCGGGATACACACTGGCCTGGCCACAAAAATGAGCCTCTGGCCAGTGTTGGCCGCCCCTCTGGCTTTGCACAAATACACTCTCTCTGACACACATGCATACACACCAGTGGAAAAGTGTGACTGGAGGTGGCTGAGGAGCATTTAGAGAGGAAGAAAGATGATGGGAGAATTTGGGAATAAGGGGGGGAAGGGTTGGGGTGGGGCAAATTCATTCATATTTCTCCCCCCTCCTTGTACCAGCAAGCCAAACCTCACTGGATGAATCAGTGTTCCTCGTAAACAAGCCACAAGCACACAATGGCGCCTCCAACTCTTGAGAAAAAAAAGAAATTGGTGCAATGAGAAAATAAGAGGAGAGGGAAAGAGTGACAGAAAGACGGTGTGCCAACCTCCAGACTGACACGCTGGTCTGGGGAAGAATACAATCAGAAAAACATGCAAAAAAACAAAATTAAATGAGTAAAAAACCCAGAAAGAAATCACATCCAGCAATTGATTTTTTTAAGCTTGATGTCCATGTCTTTGGAAGCTCCATAACGCAAAACCATTGCATTGACTTGGCTGCTCATGAGAATCTAATTAAGCAACATAAAGATACGTTGAAGTATTTTGCACAGTATAATTGTTACGTGCATTGCATCATATGATATATTCTTACTGTCATATTTGAGTCCTCACGCTCTGCCATGATTGCACACAAAAGCAACAGGACCCTCTTAGGACTAATGTATTCAGATTACAGGCAATTATGGCTTATTACCATTTTGTGGGGGAAGCGGGGCTCATTTGCAGTATTTGTTCAGCGAATGTCTAAGGGAGGGAGCCTCGTGCTTCCTGCTGTGCGAGCCGTGATGCTGCAGGAGAACTGTAGCGTAGCACAAATATTAACGACTCATTTCCCCCTCACCTGGAAGACGAACGTGGAGCTAATCCAGATACATCAGTGCTAATAGCCCAAATAAATCACTTGTGAGCTCACTTTGTGGCTTGTTGTCTTTTTGGGGAGCAGATATGGAAAATCAAGCCATGGCCTGGTACACGTGAAAGAAGCTGAACTGATTTCCGTTTGAACTTCTTTTAAGCTATCTGGTTGTTGTGAAGCTCACACTGATGACGATGACGTCGTTAAGGATGATACTGTGACAGATGACTTCATTTTACATTCCTTTTCATTTTTTCCTACAATCAATACTTTCACTGGAGTTACAGAGTCTAGCAGGACAATAATCGACAATATCCTCACAAATTCTCACAAAGCTTGTATAGATTCTGGTATATATATATTCTCAGATCTAACAGATCATTATCCTATTGTTTTATTCACTGATCTTGTTAAGAAATTTGATGAATACCCCACTAAAACTAAAGTGAAGGTCTTAAATAAAAAATCTTTTCAAAAACTATGTGCAAACCTGCAAACTAAAACCTGTGATTCTGTCTATAATTGCAAGGATCCGAATACGTACTAATTAATGAAATCACCAACTCTATTGATTGTTCTATACCCGAAAGACTTGTTGAGCAAAGTGCCATTAGACAGAAATCCTGCCTCACAAAGGGTGTTTTAAAATCTATCAATAAAAAGATTAAATTATACAAACAATTTGTTAAAAACCCTTGTGGTGCAAATAAAGAAACATATATAAAGTATAAAAATAAGCTCACACAAGTAATTCTCTTGAGTAAGCGAAGGTACTACACTGATTGCATTGCAATTTATCGGGGTGATCAAAAGAAATCCTGGCAGGTTCTAAATGAAATCATCTGTCATAAACATAAAAATACTACTCTCCCTAACATCAAAATCAAGAGAAACTCCAAAAATGCTGAAAATACCACTGGAAATGCCACCAACAATGATGAACTCGCCAATAAATTTAACGATCACTTTGTTGCTATTGGAAAAAACCTCTCTCAAAACATTAATCAACCACACAATGCCACATTTAGACAATACCTCAAAGGCAATTATCTGAACTCTCTTTTCCTTAGGCCAACTGATAGAGACGAAGTGTTGAAAATTGTTATGAAAATGAAGAGCTCATACACAGCTGGTGCAGATAGCATTTGCAATAAAATTCTTAAAGCTATTATAAGTGAAATTCTGGAGCCGCTGGTCTACTCTATCAATATCTCCTTATTCTGCGGAGTTGTGCCTGATATGTCAAAAATTGCAAGAATTGTACCAGTGTTTAAGTCAGGGGATAAAAATGACTTACATAATTATAGACACAAATCTATGTTACCTGTCTTCTCTAAGGTTCTGGAGAGAGTTGTCTATAGTAGACTGAGTGATTTTTTAGAAAAATTTAAAATCTCCACAAACTCAAACTCAAATGTACCAGCCTCAGTATTGTTTGCGAAGGTCCACAGGTATGGAACAATCTTGATAGAGACTTGCAAATGTCCTCATCTGTACCTGTAAAAATAGACTAAGTAGGCATCTGCTGAAAATAATCTCTCTTTCCTACATTGTATCATAATTCTTCTTGGATGGTTGGTGACGCGACCACTTGGACCTGGTTAGGAGTTAGGCTTAGGTTAAGTTAGCCATAGGTTAGGGTATCTCTTGTTTGGGTGTGTATGGTTGAGAGTGTTATTTGTACATGTATGTCTATATATGTGTATATATGTGAATATGTATTTTCTTTTTTGTTCTTTTTTTTTTGGGGTGGGGGTATGTTTAATCGTACCTGTATTTACTTTGTGCCTGGGCCCCTCTTAATAAGCTTTTTAAGCTTTCTAGGGTGTCACATTTCACATAAGATTATTACATGTTGTACATGGTTTTAACTGATGTGAATAAAGAAAGAAAGGTTTGGTTAGACATCTCTTGTTACTGGCTCAGAGGAGGGTTCAATTCTTGACATGTCAGCAAACACCATACCATCGAGTTTTGTGTCACTTTCCTTTTGCACAGCTTTTATTCCTTGTTCCTTTGCCACAATTATACACACATGCTCAAATCGACCCAAGCTTTCTTTACAAAATCCCAGCGTCGTGTGTCTTTGTAGTGGTGGGGATAAATAAGGTCAATATTAAGATTTTAAGCTGCCGTGGCTGTGTGTTACGCATGCAACAAATGTTGTCATCTGAAATATTCAAATTTGTGAAATCCTCGCGCCAATCAAATTGCTGAATAATCAAATGCTGAATATCTGGCTGCAAGCAATAACTTCATTGCTTGCCCAGCTTAGCACAAGCAGGCCAAAGTCAATGTCGCTCTGGTCCAATTTACTGGAAAACAAAAACAGCCTGAGCGTAAGTGTTAAGTGGCTTTTGGGAAGTCGGTTACCAAGACGATATTCCAGATGGATTTCTTCCACTGACAAGGACCGTTTCCTTTAATGTTAAGGCCTTTATCAGGCCGACTGAAGCCACGCTTCTTTTATGGAGCAGTTATGGCGTGAGTCTAAATTGGCATAATGAAATTCTGGCAGGTAGAGCAAGCAAACTTCCCCTTTTACCTCTGCATCAGCACTGCTAATGTACTGTACTTACCAAAAAACTGCCAAATGACGGTGTCATTTACTGGCTAATATACTGTGCTGTCAAACTCAGCTGCACCAAAATATGAAGCATGAAAGGGTTGCTGTGTAGCGCCGTTCCTGTCCTCTGGACTCTCCGTTTTTGTTGCATGGAGTCTGCAGCGGTATATTTAGGTGTACGGTTTGGGACAGGAAGAGGGGAAGCGCTGAGGTTATTTGATTGCTTCATTATGGTCATATATATGGCCATATATTTATGTATACTTTGTTACGTATGTCATTACATGTACACCAGTGAGTGTTTGTTTGTTTGTGTGCATGTGCTTGTGTGTGTGCGACTGAGTAAAGAGGGCTCAGTGTTTGGACCACCCTGTGAGCTGGGCTGAGTGACAGCATGGGCCTCAGGACTCTCGCAGCACACACACACACACACACACACACACACACACACACACGCATGCACACACAAGTGCCGAGCACACACACTTAAGCACATACAGTGCTCAGACACACAGACACACACACACACACGTCAGCAGGCTCATTTTTCAACATGTTTTCTACTCTATTAATGTCTCATGACCAAATACATATCAAGCTCCAAAGCAAACATGCTGCATTAAAATGAAATAAATCACACTGGGATCAGGAGGGAACACACACACACTCTGGTGTACCACCCAGTTGTATCACAGCGAGTGTACCTGCTGTTTTAACCCTACCTTTCCACTCTATATTTCTCAACACCTGATTTGAAAAGACAGGTCAAACATTACTGAGGCGCTTTAGAAATAATATTTTCTTTTTCTCTGCTAACTTGAGGAATAAAGTCAATGTGGTGATGACATAAAGCTAAATTGAAATGAATTTTTACTTCTTTTCGGACCGTTTTGACTGTAATTTGCCATTAGTCTCCAGTTGTTTCTCTTCATTACGACGTTTCACCCCGTAATGAATGGAGGCACGGGTCCAGCCATCCACCACAATGAAGTGTGAGCCTCCCTAACAGTGTATGTTTAGGCCTCCAGTCAGAAATTCAAAACAGGTCGGCCTGCGATGATGTAATTCATATCAAAGGCTTGTTTTTCTTCTGAACATTTCTTATAAGTCGACCTCCTGCTATCACATAGAGCACACACTCACTTACACTGGTGGTTTTGCAACACTCATGAGGACATTATATAGACTGACATTTATTCATCCCATGCAAACTTTGGTATTTTGTGTGCGTGCGTGCGTGTAGGAGAGATAATGTGCACGCACTTGCATTTGTTAAGGCAGAATGGGATGTGTGACTCTGCAGAGAAATCTAAAGCGTTATCTCAAAAGTGGCTTACCGAGGTGCAAGCGTTCTGCTGCTTCACAAGCATACATATTATATTCAAAGATGAACAAACTGTGTGTGTGTGTGTTGTTGAGCTGTTTTGCTTCTCTAATGGCGAGTAAAATATGGACAGAGCCGAGTAGATTGTTAGTACTGTATTATTACTTTTACCAATACCGAGTAGTGTAAGTGGGATTACAATGTCCAAATCAGTAATTATATCGCAGTTCCTATATTAAGTAGCGCTACATTGCTGCTTTGCTAGAACGCGGCAGGTTACATCGGCCACTAGCTAAAAAGGTGAATGACGGCTGTAGGATGGAGGATGAGGGACAGAGATAGACTTTCAACAGCTGGAAGTATTGTCATGATATTGAGCTTGTCTCAGTCAAGAGCATTTGACTGAGCAGATAAGAACAAGCAGCAAAACGCTGTCAACAAAAATGCTGGTCTTAAATGCTCCTGGGAGGACTGATCAGGTGCTCCCAGGGGTGTTGATTGTAACTCCGCCCACCAGGAACCTGCAGGACAACAAACAAAGATGAGGGAACACACACACACACCCACACACAGCAGGCCCTGCAGGAAGGCCGTCACAACATCTGATACGGCAGCACGGCAATGAGAATCTTTGGGGCTGGATCAATGGCCCCGACCATGAATCACTAGGCCTTGGATCTGTGCTGTTATCTGGTACTTAGCAAAAACATAACATTATTTAACTGAGCATCTCACAGATTCTATCCTTTCTTGTGTTATTGCCTAAATCCAATACAGTTTAATAGGAATATTTGAAGATATGCTTCTGTCTCCGATCTCTTAACCTCTTATCCATGATGTCTTCTGCTGTAAGATGATAACTGCACTGATACCGAGTCTCAGTCACTATACTTATAATTTAATAATAATATTGCATTGAGGAAGTCCTAAATATAAGACTGCTGAGAGGCAGCTGATAAACCAGCCGTCTCAAATGAGAGCCCAGCGCTGTTAAATGAGAAGCCGACGGGAACTCACTAATTCATACATTACATCCTCGTACTATTGGCACCTTAAGCTGTGCTAGGTTTTTATTACCAACTTTCTATTAGACCTGCATGTTAGTGAAGCTTTTCCTTTTAAAAGTCGCACACACTGCTATAGTCTGGCAGTTGGTCACACGAACTGGCCTTTCCATCAACGCACCAGTAATTAAAGAGAGATCTGAGCACATATTACAGTATTTTGATAGATGCATGACTCATCCTGAAAAAGAGCTCTGCAACAGAGTGGGCAGCTGTTTGCAGTAGCAGAAAGGGAAGGGAGGAGAGACACTGGCCCGCTGGTTGGCTGGTGGACCGACTACGGGGACATCAAAAGGATGAAGCTAGCACTGAGCCGAGCTCTCTCCAATGATTAAAAGCAGGGGCCACAGTAATGTCTGGATGGGCCATTTAAAACTAATGAGGGAAAATAAATAGAGCCATGGCCAGTGGCATGTGTAGGTGGAGTGAATATGTATGTGCGTGTGTGTGTTTCCATCTATGTCTGACTATCTCTGCGGCCAGCCTCCTCACTGATGTCACACTCCCTCCAGATCTATTATTAACTCCCCGAATTGATCCGCGCAGTCATAAGCTGATAATTATTGTCGTCATATTTTACATCAAAATTGACTCACCCTGTGTCGCTGTAAGTGACTGTTTATAGTATTGTGTTTGGTGAGCCCTTGAAGGCTGTACGCAGGATGTGTTTGATTTAATGAACAAGTGAGTCATGCTTCTTGTTTGATAGGATGATGTGCGAGAAAAAGAAAAAAAAAGCTGACATCGAGCCCTTCTTTGAATGTTATGACGCTTTACAACATCTGTTCTATTCCATTGTCCTGTCACAAATATCGGTTTAAAAAGGATAATAAACAATGAGTCATGTTACTTTGGATCATTTGTCCACTCCTCACGCCACCTTGACACCCGCATGCGGAAACATGCACGCAGAGTGAGGCGGGTGACGGTAAGTGGAAGCGAAGTGCTGACATGGACACATCAATTTAGCTGAGATCCTGTGGGGCGGACAACAAAACCATGTGTTCTGATTCATCGAAGGTGAAGGTTGTTGTCTAGAAGTAAGCTGTGTACGTCATGAGTGACATCAGTGCTGTAGGTGTTTATTAGTCATCGTAAATGCCTACTTTTCAAACTTGGTGAAAAAAAAGTGCCAGGAACTCTAAGATTCCTTAACCAGTCTTCTATTTTTTTTACTCTTCAGCTTCTGTTTCTTTTACGACTATTTTTTTCGTTTTTACTACAGTAATTTATTTTCGCCTTTCGTCTTGTTTTCTAATTTGCAGTTCTCTTCTTCTTTGTCCTCTTTTTCCCTTGTTGTCATCATTTTTTCCATGTTCAAAGCGCAGCTTAGGCAAAAGGCACAGGCTCGCAGAGCTCCTGCAACAAGCCACGCTTTTCTTTGTTGATAATCCAAGTGCTTGGCTGCATGATAGGACCAAAAGCCAGCCCATCTTAACGGATTCCAGGCCCCTTTCACAATGTGACTTTTTTATTATTACAAGTTGCGTTTAGTGTCAGAGTTGAGTTATTTCTCAATCCAGTGCTCTTCCAAGATCTAATGGGCAATTATCTGTGGAGGAGAAGTTAATGGGTGTCCCATTTCACAAAGTCCCCAGTTATTTATGTCAATGAGCGCCATTGTGTGGAAACGTGGCAGACCCGTGCTAACCGCTCAACTTGTTTAGATTTTCTCTATGGAATCCCACACCCATTGTAAGCCAGCGCTAACCACAAGACCAATGTGTGTGTGTGCACGTGTGTGTGTGTGTGTGTTCTCCATGTGTGTTAAGTCCAGTCCAAGATGTGCAGTACCAGTATGTCTGTGTGCATGTGTGTTTATGCGAATGTATAGACATGTATGCAAAGACATGATGAAAGTATATAATGACAGACACATATCGGCCACCCCAGTACACACAAACCCATATAAACAGACATCCCGCCTCCCAAATACACCACACACACACACCACAGACACTTACACAAGCAGAGCCGTAGACCTACCACCACATACCCAGACACCCCCCCGACACACACACACACACTGTAGCTACAGACTCATGGCCACATATGCAGACATCCCCACACACACACACACACACACACACACAGATCCAGAGACCCACCACCAACATCAACACCCACACGCTCAGGCTTGGTGACATCATGGCTTGGATGACAGCACGTCTTCCAGTCTTATTAGTCTGATTGTAGGTGGCTCCGCCACAGTGATTTATGGGTAAATATCCATAGTCTCTCTCTCTCTGCTCGGTTGATTTATGAGCCATGTTTTGGTCCCTTTGGTCCCCAGACCACAAGACTTGGGAGGGGGAATCCTGTACAAATAATGACATTGTAAAAGTGGAGACAGAGGGAGAGAAGACCCGCCCTGTCACTCTCTCATCACCCAGAGCTGTTGACATGTTTTGATTGGTCAGTGAAATCAGGAAGCTCACGCATGGGTAATGCCAACTAAAACTTTCTCTTCCAGTCATCTTGGAGTTTGGTCTCTTTACATACACCTGCCCACCTGTCTAGCTCAACATTTCCCTCCTGCATCTGTTTTTGTGGTGCAGCCTTTCTGTCCAGTTGTTTTCCTATTGATGTAATGTTTCTGTCTTTTAGCTTTCCTTTTGTCATCTGTTTTCTTTCCCTCTTTTGTCTTTGCCTCAGAAGTGTCTGAGTTTTTAAGAGCCCTATTAATTCTTTCTAACGCCACAGTGGAAAATGGATTAGTGAGCAAGCGAAAGAAAAACAGAAATCAAGTAAAGAAAAGACACAGTCCTCCACATCACACTCGCAGTCGTTTACAATTTGCATTTATTGAGCATATTCCTGTTGTATTCTATTAAAGATTGCACAGTAAATTATTTGAACTCTTTGGCTTTTAAAACTTTTGTATGAACCACCTGGTTGCCCTTTATTGACTATATAGTAACAGGTGTACTGTACGTGCAGCTTTCTTTTACCATCTACCCTCCTGTCTCCCATTTGACTCCAGTTATTCAATTTAAATTGTTTTCTTCTTTTTTTTTTTTTCCATTTCTTCGTCTTTTTCCCTCTGCCAACCCAGTTGCGTAGGAGGCCCCCAGTTGACTGCTACGAGCTGTTGTTTATAATTGGGTTGTGCTTTGGTGCTGTAGCCTGTGTAATGTTGCCCTCAGTCCAAACGTTTCTAGCAATCGATAAAGCAGTTAAAAATGCACTTACCCCGATGGTGCCACAACCGGCAAAACAGACTGCCGATAGCTGTAAATGTCTGCAAACTCAAAGCGTGGATAATTTACTCGTCAATTTGAGCTAGAAGAGTTGGACCAAAGCTGTTCTGCTTTTTCGTATTAGTGTTATAGCTTCTTATTAATGAATATCATTTTAACTATATTTCGAGACAGATTTATGTTTCTATTGCTTTTATTGCGTTGCGCTTCCATAAACAGGAAAACATATTTTTCCGAGCGAGTCAGTGGAGCATCTCTCTATTATAGTGAATGACTGTATATTTGAGAACATTCACTCCAAACACTCACAGTACAATAGTTTAATTCAAGGCTCGGGTGATTTATTTGTCTTTAGAAATGACAGTTTGTAAACTGCTTCATGCTCCACAAACATCGAACACAGAGCCAGGTATATTAACAGTCACATAATCAGCGACCCATTTTAGCTTTTCATACTGTAACTGTTTTTTGTTTGTTTGTTTAATCCACCCATGAGAACAATGGCTTCTGAGCTTGATGAACGAGGTGACAATCAGCCTCTCGCTTTTCCCCTACAATCTACTGTCAATTGCACATGCTCTGCAGAGTTAAATATGCTCTCTGGTGTAACATGCCTCCTGCAAACGCATTGATTGTGATGCAACTTATCCTATTCAATGTGGGCCTACTTCGGCCGTTGCTTTTTACAAACTTGTAAGTGCACCTGGCTGTTGCATTGTCATTCTGTGAACACACATAATCAACAACAAGCTTCCTCTAGACGCGGATCGCCTGCTGTTATGGCAACAGTGAAAAAAAATCCTAAAAGCGAGGTGTGTTTTCTGGGCAACTTTATAACACTTACTGCTGACGAATAAAGCTGATAACTTTGCAGGAAGAGAGAGAGAAAAATCCTCTGACTGCAGTTATTTTTATACAAGTATACATAAACAAATGCCTCTAGTTGCATCCTAATGAGTTGCAGTTATTAATAGTGTTGTTGCATTGCTGTTGGGAGGCTTGTCAGTGACATTGCATCAGTATATCCTGAAGCCAGCTAGTCTTCCCAGGAGCCTGTATAGCAAGGATACACTGAAAAGGCCACCAGTAACCCATTGAGAGCCCTTCAAGGAAGTTGCTAAGTGTGTGTGTGTGTGGATGTGTGCATGTATTAGAATGAGCAGTGTGTGTGTGTGTGTGTGTGTGTGTGTGTGTGCATGTGTGCATGCGTGAGTGCGTGTGTGTTATAATTAGAAAAAGCTCCTCCTGACTGACAGGTGTCAGGGCAACCTGCTGCGGCCCCTCAGTGGTGCATGCTGGGTGCTCAAATCGGCTCTAGTCTCAGCCCAAGAAACTGGCAGGTGGATTGTATTGTTGCGGAAAACAAAGGAGGATGGAGGGATGAATGGCCGAAAGCAAGAATGAGAGGATAAAAAAAGAAATATGACAGTATTTCCTGTGCATCCTTTCAGAGCAATACCGTCATGTTTGACATTTCTACCAGCAATGAGTAATGCTCCCCTATACCACTCTGTGCTCAGGCAGCACAGTACTCACTCTGTGGACAATGAGGTGGCAGAGATACGAATATGCCCACAGCCAGACACTGGCACACACTCAGTGAGTCAGCGTACACCATGCCAGCACCATACGCACACGTACTGTCTCTCCTACTTACACATATGCACAGTCTCACCCACAGCAGTTACCCACAGTCGCAATTAAGGTCACCAGCCACTAAACACAAGGTAGATTTCATGACTAAATTGATTCATATTGACGTTCACCAGAGCTAAACATTGAAGCTGGTGGGTTGTTGCGGAAGCATGAATTGCCTACTGGTCATAACCGGTGCTCTCCACATCTCCATTTGCTGGTTTTCAAGCGTCTAATAATATTTTTGAAGAGGAACTAAATCTGTGGGTTAAGGACTCATGGTTACGTGTCAAGCAGCCCACGCTGATGATGCACCTCAACTTTTACAGGACATTTACAAAATAATTGAGTGTGGATGTGAAAACCTGACATGTTTCTGCACCGGCAGAAAATTAAATGAAATTGTTGTCAAAGTTAAAAACATTTGGCTGGCAATATTTCTGTTTTAAACACAATGCTAATAGGGAATCACCTTACTGAAAAGTTGAAGTTGGGCTGCCTGTCTCCCACAGTTCATCATCTGACAGCCTCTCTTCTCCTGGACCGTATGAAACTGCTCCCTGACATATTTCAAACTGATCTGCTGTAAGCAAATGTTGGAAATGACTGTTATTTTGCTGTAAAGACACATTTTTGATCAGCAGTAACTGAAGTACCAAATTCACTGAACACACAGTAGATATTGACTACCAATTTATGGTTTGCAGTGCCTTATCAGAGTCCCACATCTTATGTAAGGGGCTTGTCTTGAGGTTATAATGGGTCAGTAGATCCCGTGTGACTCAACTTTATGCGGGAAACACCATTTTACAGTGTAAACAATAATCGGGGCAGTCCGATTCTGTACATTGATGGAGAAAATGTTACTCATGCTGCATTGGGCGTAATCTTTTTTACCATGGCAAAACACATTTTTCAGTCTAATTTAAATTCGTCTGTAGAGAAATTTCTAGAAGTGACTCAACTCATCTGTTATTGCTGTGTCTCTTTGGTGGTCAACTGTATTGTATAATAGCATCACTATATATTTTAAATTAAGCCCGACCAATCCTCAATTCTCGACATTAGGAAGTAATAAAGAAATTCTGATATGGATATGTCTGCTGACATACACACATTTTTTTGCAATAATCCCTCAAATGTGGTTATTAAACACTGGTAACACAAGATACTACATCATTGCACTTGGAATTTAATAATTATAGATTGCCCCGAGCATCTTTTTCTTCATAATAATCTCTTCAAAGAAAGTATTCCAATTTGTGCATTTTGGGTAAAATACCATATGTATGTACCAATACATCTATGATCAGATAATCTGATAATATCAGCCAACCATTATATCGATGGGGCTAATTTAAAAAAGGCCATATCTTGTTCAAATACACATTTTTATCATCAACCATTATATGCGACTGACTAGCTGCTTTTCTTGTCTGATCAAAGTAATCACACATTTTGCCAAATTGTTTTAATTCATATAAAAAGTCAAATTAAGCTTTTATTACTCTGACAACTAAGCAATTTCATTGTTTCATGTTCAAAGTGGGATACATAACAACATAATACACACAAAAATGCTGATTTGAGTTGTTTTTCAGCTTTGAACACCTGCGTCTCAAAGACAATAATTAGCACCAGGGAGTTGTGGCAAAGAGCTCAAATACATAATTAGCTAATTGTTTATTTACTGCTGACTCTCAAACAACTCAAACATGATCACAAATGACTACTGTAGTCTTATTTTTCCTGCATTTAATGAACAGAAAACCAAACCCAACAGAAGCAAAACATAATCAGTTTTGATCATTTGATGCAAATGCTGGAAAAGAGACAGGACTTTAAGCAAATGTATGTACAGAAAATCTGTACATTGTTTTCCATTAAAAGCATAATGGCAAATCCTCCAAGTGTGCCCCAGGCTGCAAACGGTGATCCCAAAGGGAAGTGCACCTGCTCTTCTCCATCCATCCCTGTCTCTCATCTGCACAACTTATTCTCTTCCTGTGAACCCTTCCCTTCCTCCTCCCCGTCGCTCATTATCTTCGGGCTACTGTGTCTATAATGAGCATTTCCTCCAACCCCCCCATTCTCTCGCTTTCTCCCCCCCTCCTCTCCTGTCCTCCCCTTCTCACTGTGTGCAGAATTGGAGAAGCTTATCGCCTAGCAACCACAATTAAAGTACAACAAGTCGGTGGAGGTAGCAGCCACCATCGTAGCAAGCTTCACAAACCTTCGTGTGACCGGCAGCTTTAGACAGAAAGAGAGGGAACTAGAGGGAGGTAAATAGGGAGGGAGGGAAACGGAGCGAAAGAGTTGAAGTTGGACAGGTGAACAGCAATTACAGCCACCGGTGGAGCCACGGTGAGGACTTTTTGAATGCAGGAGAGAGAAAGAAGACGAGAGAGAGTGGAGTGACATTCTCCGACTGGGTTCACTTGGTTGGACGCGACAGGTATGTGTGTGTGCTGGAATCAGTGGCTGCAAAGTGAAGATATTCTGCCAATACGATGTGTGGCTTTGTGTGTGTATTTGCCAGAGAGTCAGTATTTAAAGAAAGGCATGTTAAGCAGATTATGCTTTTGAGGCATTCAGAAGGAACTGTGTGATTTTACAGCTGTGAGGGAATGCCAAGTGTTTATTTATTTTTGGCACCTGCTGTAAAGGTATGTGTTCACACACCTGCTTCCACCCACACACGCATGCAAACAAAAAGAAAGATGCTAACTCAAGTCTGTAGTCGGATGTTTCTGAATTTTGAACTGACTAATTGGCATGTTGTTTTTTTTATATTGTTCCACTTTTTCTCCTAGATGTTCCCCTGTATCACTAAGATAATTGTCTAAGGTGTGAAGATGAGTTTCATTAGTTATCAGGTGTGATATCTTCTCCTGCTGCCATCATCTTTGGAAGCATTTCATTTTTGACTCTGGAATTTATGGAAGGTGTATTGGCAGAAATGATCCAAGATGTATGGAGAGAGCGAAAGATAGATAGATAGATAGATAGATAGATAGATAGATAGATAGATAGATAGATAGATAGATAGAGAGAGAGCAGCTGAGATTGGTCATGAATTGTCAGTCCTGATTTGAATTTTGCTTTTATTTTGTATGATTGTTAGAGATGCTTTCTGTGGTCGCAGTTGGACAGAGGTGAGCGGGTGCAGGAACCAAATTTTGGAGCGACTGATGTACTCACAGGCAAAATGTCATCTGATGCCATTTATTTAATGATCGATTACATCTAGGTAGGCTGATTGATCGATGATGAAATCCACACAGACCCTTTACATGATGTATATTTGGCAGGGGATTGAGAACTGCTTGTATATTTGTTATATATTGTCCTTAAAAATAAAGCTTAATCAGGTTTTTATATTGTAAGATGCTATTATAGCACGATTCAAAGAGGATGAATATGATATTTGGAAACGTCCCTTTCCCTGTGGCCAAAACGTCAACCTTTTTTTGATAAATCAATGCAGATGTCATGTCAGCGTTTGCAGGAATTTATATTTTTCTTTGATTTGATTTCCTGCCCCACAGAGAAAAGCACATGGTGTGTTTGTTGCCTTCTACTCTTGAAATACACAGTTTTCTTAAAAAACCTGTTGTTGAGGGGGAAAAAGGTATATGTTTTTGACACTTATGTTTACTTTATGTAGTGATATGGAGAATTGAACAAAGGTAATGTCTTTTTGTTACTGATCTGAAAAAAAAGTATATATGTAATATATAATGAAGTTGCACTTCCTATTGTTACTTTGATATTTTTATGAAAAACAATGTAACAATCACTTGTAGTGATGCCAGAGAATGCTCACTTAAATCTGCATCACCACACTGCTTAATGGAGCTTCATAGCGAGCTTTAGCTGCTTTACTAATGGTTGTGTATCTAAGCAACAGATTTGTATCAACTTAAACTCTAAAATTATAGGGTCAAATCATTTGGATTATATCACAAAGAAATTGTTTGAAAAATGTATAGATTAAATATCTGGGGAATAGGGAAATCTCAATGAACTGCAGTTTCTTGTAATTCGGTAACATTATTCCTGTAAAAAAACAATTTAGCAAATTTTCCGCCATTGCAGAATTTTAATATTTACAATATTAATTAGGTAATGATACATGACTGAATAAACAAGCTGTTCTCGGAAGAAAATAAGGTCCCCAGAACCCTCTTTGAAGCTAGAAAGGTAAAACAGTATGATCAAAACTACATACAGTGCACCCTATATGTCTCAGCCTCCTTATTCCTGTTGTGATGCGGGTAATAATTGAGCCTTCGAGGTGGCTCTGAAGTCATCCTCCTTCACCACCTGTGGACCTATCCTTCAAATGAAATGGCACCCACCTGCCCTTATCCCCCATGCAAGAGTGGCACTACCTGAGGGCACAGTGGGGGAGCGGGGAGGTGAAAGGTCAGTCACTCTGTATGGTCCATCCTGTCCCCACCGGGAGGATGAAGCTCATATGTAGACGTCTACTCACAGAGAAGTCAATTGCTGGTCAAAATGTCACTGCACTGCACACATAAAAGCGCGCACACATATTCAAAACGGCAGATTAGAGGAGTCACTCGCTTGTCGAAAATGTCACTGCGCTGCTCACATAAAAGCGTGGACACAAGCGCACAATCACACTCATAACAACAGTTCCCTCTGATGTTCGGTTTGAGATTCAAAGGGAGGGAATGCCTTTTCCTCACTTCTTTTTTAAGCTTTGAATACTGTCCTACTCAAACATGTTGACAGAGATTCACAGGGACGGAACTTGCACCAAGGTCGCTGAACACCAATGCATGTCCCATAATGGCTCCAATGTGTCGATAAAATTGGAGACATTAGGCCTTATTTTCGCGGCTCAGACTCCTGACCTTGAAATTCGCTTTGCCTGTTCATTTGAGGCTGAAAAAGCCTTCCTGACAAAGATGAAATTGCAAAACAGCAGTAGATTCTCACTCCAAAAATGTGCTTGTGCTTGTGTGTGTGTGTGTGTGTGTGTGTGTGTGTGTGTGTGTGTGTTTGTCTCAGCAAATGACAACACCGAGAGCTGTACACCTCCAGAAGATGCAGGGAGGAGCTCTGAGTGTCTCTGCAAAGGTGTGTTTTTGTGTTAGTGTGTGTGCTGCTGTGCACCTGTGCCTAACAGTTTGGCTCTGCTGGAGGGATGTGTTCATTCATCCCCCGTTGAGCAGAGCTGGCAGGAAGTTAAGTTCTCGCACATTGAGTTTTCTGAACTCAGTTCACTTCATCATCAGGGAAATGCCTTTTAAAGCTCTCTCTTCTTGCCTCCTCTCACACTCACCCTTTGCCTCCCACACAGACACCACATTTTGATTAATGCATGTGAATAACGTCCATCCAGTGTTTGTAACTGTACCAAGGGAGCTAATTATTTTTCACTACACACAAGGTCATACCCATGTAATTGGCCCAAACAACGTGGCATTGATCATTTGATCGGTGTTGCCTTGAAGACAAATGTCCAGATTAGATGGAGGTTGAGACATACATTAACTGTAGGTCACCTCGACTGTAATAAACCAAACTCAATTAAGGGAGAAAGCAGGAAAGCTCTGTCTTCGTTTTTGCGTCGCAGAATTGTGTTTTTGGTTACTTAATTTGCTGATGTTTTCTTTGAGGCCATTGCGTGGAGCTTTTCCCGCCTGCAGTTAAAGTGAAACTCTCGCCAAAATGCAACCTAGGCTTTTTTGTGAATGTATATGAGTCAAACCTTTGTGTAAAAGCATAATTACGACGAACGAGCTGGGACGGAGCAGATACACAGCGCAGGGGACCTGGTGGAAGTTAACACCTAGACTAAAGTGAAACCTGTCAGCTCCACTGCCGTGGCTGTGTCTGCGTATCCAGTCTGCATGGCCGCGTTGAATGCTTTGGGGGAGGGATTGAATTGCGCATGCACGTCTTTTTCAGAAAAACTCTAGGCCTACTGTACAACGAAAAATCCCAAATAAATCGTTTCAACTCGATTATATTAGTTTGGAGATCGTTTGACCCAAAAATCGAAATCAAGGTCAAAATTCTATTAATTGCATGGCCCTAATGTGCATGTATACCAAACATGCCCTCTGACCCAGTTTTACAGCAGTGGAGCACTGTACGTAACGATGGAGATGCACAATGTTACTGTTGTTGGTGCTGATTTTAACATCTGTTTTTCTTCTCTTATTTCCAGAGTCTGGGCTCGGCTGATCGGAAGGAGAATCAGCGTAAGAAGTAAGTTCCATTCCCTCACCTGCATCATCCTTTAATCTGTCCTTGTAGTGTTTGATTTCCTCTCCTTATTCTATTAAAGGACAACATCAAAAGACATGGTCGAGAAGCAATGTCTCTCAGAGAGTCTCTTGCCATGGTGGCAACAGCTCAACTGTTGCTTTAAGCAACTTTAACACTTAACCAGTCTTTGTCGTTGTTACAGCATATTCCTTTTTTTCTAACACTAATCTTGAGTCAGATAGGGCATATGACCCCCTTAGCTTAGCTGATTATGTCATTCTGGTTAAAGAAGAATATAGGGCGGCTCAGTTATTTTTAAGGTAACCCCCTTCCTAAAGAAACTGACTGGATTAGTCTGTGTTCAGATGGCAGTGAATATCAGTGTGTATGTGTGTGTCCAAGTCTTACCCATATTTTTTTCAGCGCGATCAGAATTGGAGTCTGCATTCATTTGTTACACGGAACAAAAGCAATCACAGGTCACTTTGTTAAAGGAGGGCTGTGTCGTAACTGAAAGTGTGATTGAGTTCACACCGCGGACCCTTTTACTGTGTGGAGACCCTTTTAAACACGAAGCCTTTTATCTTCGCTGGTGTCATCATAATAAGATGAAGATTGCTGAAACAACATAATAGCAGGAGAGGATTTTTATTTCCCCACTTTCATATGTGATCATTGTTTAGTGCAAAGCCGCTGTTTATGAGCTTGCTGTTACATTTGCCCTTTAGTGCTAGGTGTCATTAATGCAAACTAAACATACTGTAGACATACCATTACTGTGAATATATTATCTCAGTGGTTCAATAATTACTGTCCTTGCTAATTACACCACATCCTACTATACTAATCTGGGGGTGCATGAAATGACACCAAACATTTTAATGGAAAACATGTTGATACATTTTTAATTAAATTGATTTTAATTATTGTGTGAAAAATATGAAAACCTAACCCAACATTTGAGGTGCACTTCAGAGTATAGTCTATTGACAGTGAGCAAATGACAACTGACATGGGAACTCATATTAAACTAAATTAGCTGTATATTTTAGTTGCCCAGCAACCAAAGCCATGAGCATACAGTACATACCTATCTTCACAATATATCTCTCCCCTGTCTGTTTCTCCTCTCAGCAGTGCAGCCAGCTGGATCTGTGCACCTAGATTTCTCTGAAAGCTTTGAATTGAAGCTTCAATTTGTGAAACCTTTGTTAGTTTTTTTGGTGAGTACATTGTTGAATCAAAATGGAAAAGCGCTGCTTGAATCTGTTTCAAGCAGGTACCTTCAAAAAATACTTGGCAGGTGATTGGATAAACTGCCAATCTGTCACCATCTATCACAGGCTTCACTCAGAGCATTTGAGCAGAGAGAGTCGCGTGATCTCCGTTTCCTCCAACAGGAAAGCATTGGCGGATTGTAAAGCCTCTCATTAGTTCCAAATACTAGCAGGTCAACACTATAAATCAATGTTTATCAATCAATAAATCATTGATAAACTAGGAACTGCCAAACATCGTATTTCTCTTTCTCTGTATTCACGCATTTAAATTGCCAGCTTAGAACTTTCTGGAACTATCTGAAGTCTCTGTGAATCATGTGACGATTGGCTACTCAAGGGCTCTAGCTTCACCGTGACTTCAGCCAATCAGATCAACAGTAGGAGAGCACTGCCATTGTAGCCAGTTGGTAAATCAGACTTCTACTGAAGCAGTTCAGTAAAAACATCTTGTCCATTGAGAAAAGCTTTTAGTGCTCTTCTTTGGCTAAGGCGCCAACAATGTTGTTTTCTAGAGTCGCTTCATTAACAGCTGCCAGTAGTTCCTCATAGGACGGATCAGTGTGGTTCCGCCATAAGAACATGACTTGATGACAGGCAAGATGGATGCTTCTTGATCTGCTGATCTTGCAAATCCAGCTGCCTCGCTAGGTAAATGGTTATCAGCTGCGTATTTGAAGTTTCATAGCAACAGGGCTTTTCCATCTAAACATGGGGGACTGATGTTTGAGTGTGTATGGAGCATGTGTGTGAGATTTGTGTGTGTGTGATATCCCAAAGACAAACAAAAAATGGAGAAACGTGATCCAGCTAAATCCAAGAAGATCACTTGTTGACTGAGTGTTTCCCAACAGTGAAAATGTGTGATTGTGGTCATTGTCTATATGTGTGGTAGCGTATGCTGAGTGTCTGAGACTGAACTCTCTTTGTGCCATAAGTCACTGCCAGTGGCCCTTGAGCTACATCATGCAGTAGCTGTAATATTACATTTTTTCATATCCCTCAATGTGTCTAATGTGCCAGGTGTGTTGGCACAGGCTCATTGGTTCGGTGTGCCAGAGTGGGAGACATCTGTTGCCAGGAGACAAGCAGCTGTATTCATCGCCAGGAGAATCATTATGGAGTGTCGAGTAAAAGAAGGCTTCCCAAACACAGACTGGAAGAGTGTTTAATGTACTCTGCCACATGTTTATTTGCGCTGACGGCACCATGCGAATGAGCGTAAATGAAGAGAAGTGTAAATATATGCATTATATGCATAATTATTATATGCATTATATGCATAATCATTAACCAGAGGAACAATGATAACATACAGGCATGTCTTACATGTCCTGACAGACAGTAGCACAAGGTAAAGGAATTTACAGGGTATCATTCGTCCATTCATTCATCCTCTTACTCTCGTCACAAATCTGGCTCAGCATTCTTCCAGTGAGATGCTAATTTTTACCATTGCAACGTTCTTTTTATGCGCCTTAGCAGGTATTCACTGCATCATTTACAAGTGGTTCAGATGGCCTTTGTTAGGCTTACAACTAGGTGTGCTAAAAGGTCTTCTGTCACAACTACTTTGATATGTTTATGCATACCAAACTCAAAGAGATGCAACTGGATACATGTTTTCCAAAATTATTTATTGGGCAATGAATTGGTATTATTTGCTTTATTTTCTTTGTTTTTGGTGGTTTTGACACTGGTTTATTTGGTCACATTTTTTTTCATTTTATTTACACTCAGGATCTACTACATTTTATGCACTTTTGATGCACCCCTTCCTATTGAAAGCATGCATATCT
>OMLP01022989.1:0-10740 GCA_900302685.1 Spondyliosoma cantharus | reverse complement strand
TGAGATTCAACACAACTATCAGTTTGAAGGTTTTTGGTCCATTTTAATTAGAGTCTGCAAATAAAGACTGCTTTCATTATCCAACACTTTTCTGTTTTGTTTTTTCCAACTAATGCATTAATTGTCTGGTTTATAAAATGTAAACTTGTAATTCAAATAAATGTCTCAAAACCCCGGGGCAATGTCTGCACTGCTAGTTTTGCCTAAAACCAAAAAGCTGCTGCAATTTGTTTACAGTTTAACTTGATACTATTCATGATACACTGCACACGATAACAATATTATCATTATAAAGTGATTCTGCAAAATCAAACAATACATCACAAACGCAAGATACTGGGTGCAGAACCTATGTATGTCTGATTTTTCTTTAAATGCAGTTTATTCTCTGTATTTTGGGCTTTTGAACACATGAACTGCGTTTTTAGGCAGCTGAAAATAAGATATTTAGGAAAACCTGGAAGACATCCGAGTGCAGAGTCAAAACAAATATAATACTTGTGTGACTCTCTTACTTGTGCGTACAAAGAAAGACAAAAAATAAAATGCTACAAGTAAAAGATTCAGCCAGTTATTGAAGATAACGTGTCTCTTTTCAGACTAATTTACATTATGCATGTTTTATATCTACAGGGTAAATAAAACACTCACTCTTGAAGAAGTGAAATGAAAAGAACTTGAAAAATTTGAGTCCCGAGCTTCGATTTTCTAACATCAGCAGCCAGCGCTAGTTCAATCAATGAGTTCAATTAAAACGCCTGAAACCTCGGGGCCACTGCTGGTCACCAGCGCTACTCTCCCAAAGAACGGGCCCCATGCCAACCTCTCCCCACTCTCAAAACATTAGGGTAATTTTCACACTGGATTTAGTGAACAAAGACGGTTTCAGTTGGTCTGCATCGCATGCTGAGAGATGCGTTGTGGCTGTCACAAGTGTTCAGGAATATAAACAGTAAATTCTGATGTTATGTAGCGGCGCTTTGCATATATTTAGAGGCTGTGTCGCTCCTTTTTGTGCCTGTGAAAAAATGTGGGTTTGTTCCTTAGACTTACATCCAAACTGGGTGCAGCTGTTCACCCACTATTTGCTCTCTTCTTTCCCATGCAGGAACATTTTTAGATTTCCTATTCCCTAAAAAACCTAAGCTTCTAGCAACAAACATTAGTGAGCCTCTAAAGTTAAATACACCCCAAGATACTTTCTGGATTCCCTCATTAGATCACGTTAATATCAGCGTTAGAGAGACACATTTAAAGGCTGAGGCAACAAGCACCAACAAGCACCAACAGGCCCTGGGGAGGCAGGTGGAGTCGCAAACAGCTCAAAAGAGAGAAACTGGAAAACTGAAGCGTCTCTGAGAGCCACTCCTGCTTTGCACTCCAACTCAAAACTGAAGAAACAGGATGACAGGATAAGACTTGGAGTGGGAGGATGCAAAGGCAAGCTTGCAAGAGGAAGCCAAGATGAAAGTAAATAAGAGTTTGGAAGTTTTGGGAAGCTGAGTAAATACCCATGGTGCCTGTCAAGACTCAGTGGTGCTCTCCCCCATCAACTCTTTCATGTTTGTAGGCAAAAGCCGGCGATGGAAAGACTTGACTATCATATTCCAGCAAAAAGCCCAAGTCGCAGCAAAGTGACCGAAACAAACAACAAACTTCAGCAACGGCAATACAGAAGTTAACGAACGGGAATTATTCATCATCTCTAAGTATGCAAAAGCTGCCAACAACCAAAGTGCTTTCCACATGAGCACCACAGATATTTAATCTTGCTGCTAGCCCGGAGTTTAGGCTAATCAGGGTTTCAATCTGCAGATTGTTTTGTTGCATAATTGATTACAAAATGCCACAAACGTCATTCAGTTTACAATCATATCAAACAGAAGGCAGCACGTCCTCAAATTAACTCTAAAATGAACCAGACATTGTGAAACACTTGCTTGAATAATGACTGAAACGATTAATTAAGTCAAGATTGTTGCCGATTTATTTTCTGTTGAAAATCTAATCAACTAATCGACTAAATGTTTGAGCTGTGAAACTGAGCGGTCTGTTTGAACAAACCTCTCAAAACAAACACAAAGTACCGTTTCCTAGACAAAATTATAATCACTATTATTTCACATGATAATAATAATTTACTTTAGAAACATTATGCATTTATTGAACTTTATCAAACATAAAGAACACTTTCTAAAGCGAATTCACCATAACTTTAAATGCAGAATGAATGACATTGTTTGTTTATGATAACGTACCGGTAGAAAAACCTCTACAACAACTACAAACTTCATTACATATAAGTCTAAGTCTTTTTTCATGGTGTTATTTTAGTGTATGAATGTCATTGATCTAAAAAGCATGTTCGATGCTTTCATATCTCAATAATAGTGACACTTTTAATGAACAATAAGTTGGAGACCTTGTTTACCGAAAGAAAATGACAGCTTGAATATGCAAAACTAGCAATTAGTCCGAGATGTTGCTCTAAGTACATGAAAGCACGATAGAAACAGATCGTACCTCTATGTTCTACTATATTTTCTTACGTTACAGTTACGGCTGAAAATAACAACAGAAATAAACAAGTCTGACAATTTCACATATCTCTGAAATGCAAATCAACTGCCAGTTTTCCACCTGGAAGTGACTCCTGCTGTTGTCATGGTGATTCCGTCTACACCTCAAACAAAAACTAATACACGTCTTATAATCAGCAGGATAATAAAATATATTTAGATTTCCGAAAAGCGACTCTCTTCATCTGTAGCTGCTCCAGTCACTGGTGGAACAGCAACACGGACAGAAGAGCATCAAAATCCAAACCGTGGCGGGTTTACTGGTTTTCACAAACCATGGCTCAACTTGGCTGCAGTGAGCCGAGCTCAACATGCCACAGCCCGGCTGAGAACGAGACAAACCAGAGCATCATGGTGAAACAGAAAGCAGCACAACAATCATTTCATCTCAATTATCTTATTTTCTTCCCCTCAACTTCACCGACCTAAAAATAAAAACAAAGAGCCATACCTAGAGTGCAGAAACACAGATCTGGTCTTTGAGAGGACCGAGGGTGGGACCTCTGAAAGACAACTGACACGAGAACATGTCCTACCAGCTTCTGTGCATCTGGCGAACAGCTTTGAACTTGTTAGTAGCACAGACACCTCGGTGTGAGCTCTGAAAAAGCAGAGGGCTGCGCCCCAGCTGCCTTTCACATGAAGACAAGACTTGCATCTTCAGAACCTTGTTAGTTCTCTGAAAAGGCCACCGACTAGTTTGGAATATTAAGCAGCTCATGCTGTCGGAAATCAAAAGGATTTTGGAAGAGAGTGGGAAGCTTCAAAAAGGCTTTGATGGTATATATCGCTCAATCTCTAGCAGATATGAAGGAATGAAGAAATAAAGACATGGGAACAAAGGGCTTGTGAGAGCGGAGCGTGGCGGAGGTTATTCATCTCCCCTCTGAATTCTGCATATATCATTATTCCTCAATCAGAGAGTCTTGCTCTTAAAGTGTCAAGACTTCTGACTGAAAAGACCAATTGTACAAGAAGGACAGAAATAGAAAAAGGGGGAAAGTGGGACACCAAAATGTTTCAGGTCATTTATCATAACAGGCACACTCAAGTAAGGCAAATTTAGTTGTCTCACTTCCAGTAATGTGCTACGGCAGAGCACATTCACTGCATTAATAAGTAAGTTACATTTCTGTGCTGCTCTGCACTTTGAAGCTCGGTGCTACGGCTTCTGTGCTCTGCAAGGAAAAGGAAGCAGCTGAAAACCATATGAACACTGAAATATTGGATTAATCAGGATTCCAAGAGAGGTTCATCTTTTTTCTAAAATGTCAAAAGAGAATTATACATTTTAACAGTGACTTTGGTTTTATTTGGGTTAAAAACACACGTTTCACTGATTTAATGCTGGAGCACAAATGTTGTCTGATATGTGCAGAGATGAACACTGTTGTGTAGAGATTATAATGCACTCCACGATACTTAAGCTCATTTATAACCATTGAATACCCAGTGAAGAGTTCGGTTTCAGTGCACTGATGTATTGTTGTGTATGTTACAGATATCGGCCGATATGAAAACTTTTGGGTTTGGAAATCGGGTCAACGCAGAAAAAGATGCTTTGGTGATTTCTAATTCTTAAATTCACATTTATCGTTTTAGTGTACAGCTGTCATTTTAATCAAGTTTTTGCTCATCTGTAAAATATCCCGCCTCCATTACATATCTTTATCACAACATTGTTTTACTTCCTATTATCAGTTTGGATCAAATCGACATCTGAAGAATATATTTGATATCTTTTATAATATTTCATTACAAAGAAGCAGTTTTGAACTTGTTGAAACCTTCTTGTTGTTTTTTTTCTAGCTAGCCTGCTAATGGAGCATGCTAATTGAACAGTTTTAATTAATCTTTCCACATTCATTATTTATTGTTCTAAATTAGTTGTTCACCTTATAATGAGGTCTGAAGTCTGTTTCGGTCGAGCGGGTCACAGGGATGTTTTCTGTCGTCGTTTAATTGAAGTTTAAAGTTAAATGAGCCAACTTTTTTATTTAAAGTGCATCTCAAGAGTTCAACTAAATAATTGTTTTGTTTGTTTTCTATTGCAAAGGTCGACATTCATTTCTTATGACATGGTTCTATATGCACAAGACAACACAGCCTGAGCAAACAACAGCTATAAATCCATTTTATTCCTGTGATTTCCTGTTAATTCCCTTCGAGAGTTTCCATTTTGAAGACTTTTGCAACCTTACTCAAGGTTCACTTCCTGTTTTTTTGGCCTGTCCTCCGCTGGGATTGTAACAGCAGCGAGGATGGGGGGGATGAAAGATATCGCATCTGTCTGAGGAAGAGGAGGAAACGGACGCAGGAAGCAAAGCAGATATCCTTTCTATGATTTCTGTGTGGGAGATGAATGAGGAATCTACGGTCAAAGAAAATATTAGATAACCAGCAGTGTTTGCTGGAATAATTAGAGAAACAGTTCCTGCTGAAAGATTAAATGAGACAAAGACACACTGTTTTGTTCTTGGTGTGACTCTTAGCTAAAAGTAATGATGAAATAACTGCACTCCTGTTGCTTTGAGAAAATGAATCACTTTGCTCACTCAAGAGATTAAATTCCACCCTTGCTATACACTCTTCCTTCAGTCATAGAAACATCTCAGACGGTCATATTCAGCTTGAGACACACTGCACGTCAGCTCCTCAACGCTCTCAGAGGAGTTAATCAACAGTCTGCTGTGAAATGTAATATGTAAAGCATCTTGGCTCACCGAACTAAAGAATTACCTGAAATGTCAAGAATCTGCAGGGCGATCCAGCAACGAGGTCGAACGCCTTAAAAGCCTGGAGGCGATGTGAAAATGTCTCCTTCCAGCAGAGCTCGTCTGTGTGGTATTCTGCAGGGTTACCTATAAGTGGCCTTTCCAAGCAAATTATTACCCCAGTCAGGGCGGCGGTGTCCTGTCAATCTTGTGTTTTCTCTCTTCCCTGTAATTGCTCTCGGATAAATCCCTTCAACCTCTCTCTGTAGCTCTTAGGCCATCTCCTTCACTCTCAGTCTATCCTTGGGCCAACATCATATGTGTTTACTTGGCGAGAGAATATGTTCTGAGGCTATTATACTACCGTGTGCTTGTCGTTCTAGTGATTCAGGATGTAATCTTCTAGATTTACAGATTGTACAACAAGGCCGTGACAATTTTTCGACACTGCTCACAAGTCGATCTGCTCGGCTGTAACACTTGTGCCATGATCCAAAAGTCCACTGGAAGCATTTCAGAAGTGTCTACAGAAGTCTCTTTGTCTCTCTCTGAGTGTGAACACCAGTAAGCTTTAAAGTAATCACACAAGAGTTGCAGCAGTGATGTAAATGTTCCACCAGCTAAACAAAACCAGTGTCACCAGTACCACCAGGCCTCAAACAAGAACAGATGTTCACTAACTGCAGAGCGCTTTATTAACCGACTGCTAATGCAAATGGAACATTTCACATTAAAAGTAATGAACTGGCATTATACAAGCTGACTTTTACTATGAAGTATACTACTCACAGGGAATCCAGTTGTAGTGAGTTTAGCACTGTTGTTAATCAAAAATGACAACGAAATGACACATTTTCTGCATCTGTTGACAGTGGATCAGTTTGAAATATGTCAGTGAGTAGTTGTATACAGTCTGTGGGAGTAACGGGACAAGAAGGAGCTGCCAGTGACGGCTGTACATCTCCAGCTTCTCAGTGAGGTAACCAATTTCTTTTCCCTCGTTAGCAGTTGGGTTTGAGTATCGCCAAATATTTGTTTTTCAATCCTCCTTCCACTTCCTAAAGTGATCAGTGAAACACGACTCCTTCTACTCGAATCCTGCAACTCTGCTGCAGGCGCTGCAGACACCTCTGGATTATTAATGTAGCGACGGTCGTCCGACAAAGTACTGATGGAGAAAAATAACAAAACGTTGGTGTGGTGGGTGAGCAGTGTTATAGGAGTATGTCTGAACACTGTGCAACACTGGTAACATAGACTACTACGGCCAGCCCAAATCATTCATTCCATATTTGAAATTTATGAAAGAATTGTCATTTGGTGCAAACGGTAAATAATTCTTTAGCAAAACTGGCAAAAACAGATGAAGGGCCACATATGTAAAACTAAGACTGTATGTTCAAAGGATAGAAACAGCCAAATATATGACTTGTTGTCAGATTTATACAGCTGTACCCATGTTTCTATTTCAGCAGTCACTGTGGTGCTGTGCTCACATGTAGGAGCCAGATCACGACCTTAATCACATGTTTGCTCCAACAATCTTTGAAAAAATGAGAAGAAAATAATAAGCTGTGTAGTTTCACCTACTGTGTCACATTATTGAGTTCCTCCAGTTATGCCTGAGCAGCAGTTATTACCCATGAATGTGGCTATTTATAGCACATTATCATTAAATCATCACATGAAAGTTTTCTGTGCATGTGCTCGTTTATAGATTTGGTCCAAAATGTGACGCTCGCAGCTCAGCCGAAGCTCTTTTCTTCATTCAAGTGGCTGGTGGGAACTGACACTTTGGATGGGATAGTTTAAACTCAAATTCAGGTCGGACTCTTGAGTGCCTGCCAAATAAAAACAGCTTTCTGTGTGGATTTATTTTGGATTCAAGAAGAGAGCACTTCAAAAACAAATCACAGGCTGTGTCCAAAATCCCTTCGATTAACTACACATTCCAATCCATCACAACTATTCTGCCATCAAGTCTTCTTTAATGACACCAAGACTTTTTGTTTTCATTAATATCATCACAGAGAAATAATTAAATTCTCAGCTTAAGCAGCGAGGTGGTATGTTACTAATATTCATCCTTCTTGACGTAAACAGGAAGGACCTCTTAGAAATAATCCAGTGCATAAACGTTATGTCATAAACATAATCAACAATGATGTCAACAACACTGAACATCGTTAGCTTTGTAAACGGTAGAGCTGTTGTATTTAATTGCAACAGATTGTGCAGGTGTAGCTAATAAAGTGGCCTCTCAGTGTAACGTGCACTACATTTACCCTCTGCAATTCCAGATTTTTGAATGTGATGGAAATGCTCAATATAGCAGCCCCTTGGTGTCCACGGCATGTCCCACAATGCAAGGCATTGTACTGTATAGATGCAATACTTAGGTTCATGCAACACTACACCTCTAAGTGTCTGAAATCTCAATTTACAGCTCAATATAGAGTAAACTCTGGACTTTATATTGTATGTGGAGCAGCTAGAGACCCAGAGATGTGCCGTGTGCATTTCTTTACTGCAGGTGGAAACGTTAACGACCTCTTCCACTATGTGAACACAGGAAACTGCCTCTGCAGTAGGTCATTACATTAAACCACAAATGAGCCAGAATGAGCCAGATGAGAACAGAAAACCCAAACAACCAACAACAAAAGGCAGATTGAAGGTTGCAAAATAACCTCACTCGATTCCATTTTTTTTCTTATTAAAATATATTTCATGAGATCATTTCACTGCATCAACCCACACGTACTAAGCTATTCCCTTGGTTGTACAATCACAGTCCCTTTAACGTCAGCTTGAAAAAGCTGGTTGGAGATGTGACATTGAGATAAGCATGCTCCAGCAAATTCGTCATCACTAACAGGGCTGTCAGAGCTGAGCTAAATGGCAAATGTGGGTCTCAGGCATGGATACTGGTGGTACACGGTACAGCGTGGAGACACACAGGAGAGGAGGCATGCCTGAGCTTTGATGGTTCTGCAAAGCCTATTTATTCAGCTGCACTTCTTCATATGTGGAGCTCAAAAGAGAGCAAATTCACCCTCTTTTCTGCAGTTCTGGCTTATATGTAGACTTCAGCAGCATTCATAATGAGAAGGCCGATGTTAAAAAAGAGGAATCTATAAACTGTTATGCAAAAAATATAGTCTTCTAGCTTGACGATCAAAGACATGAGATCACTGGTATAAGAGGGCAAAAGGAGGCGGGATCTGTTATCTGACAGGAACAACACAACTATAGTTCTTCTACTTGTGGTTTCTACATGTGGATCGGCACAAACATGGCAAGTCACTGAATTTATCAGGTTTAAAACCACTAAACCAAAGAAAACTGACTTTACATTTCTAAAGTCAACATGCTTTTGACCAATCGCGTGAGGAATTCACCAATCAGTCTCCAAATTGTGACGCAGGCGCCATTTAAAACCTTTGTGCATCTCTTTTGAAGCCAATCTTTTTGTGTTTGTCTGGTCGACTGAAGCTTGCTGAAAATTTTGGAAACAAAAGGCACTTTCTCACCCACAGCTGATCTCTACCACGCACTAGCCAGCACTGATTTACAGCATTCATCTGGGACTCTGCTGACACTTGAATAACACTTTTAACTCATTGAATCATTGAATGTTTGATTCGCACAGGCAATTTAGAGTTTCCAGTTCACCTAATCTGGAAGTGTTTAGGCTGTGGGAGGAAACCAGTGCACCCAGAGGAGAGCCACTCGTGGGGAGAACAAGCAAACTCCACTCAGAACGGCAGCAGATTTGAGCCGTCTTGCTGTGAGGCCGCTGAGCAATTGTGCTGCCCTGTTATGTTGTAAATGGCATTCTAATTTTGTGGACAAGCATAAGTTGTCTGAATTCAACCAGTTCGCTCCGACTCAAATCCGCTTTTTGACCTGCCAGTTTGAGCAGAAGCTCATTAGCAGAGAGGCGGCTGAAATTACAAAAAAAATGTCCTGCTCATTTGTAGGTAGGAAAGGAGCAACTGAAAGTAAATTAACAAGAGTACAGCTAATGCTCTATGGCAGAGAAGCAAATAACTAAACTCCAGACATTTTAAACAGACCAGATAATTACAGAAAAATACAAAAACACCTCGCAAATGGGGGCCATCCGGTGTCCGGACTTGAGGCTACAAAAGAGCCATGAAGCAGGCCCACTGCAGAAAAACAGTTGGGACATCCTCATAGCTGAAAATGTCCAACCAATCCAATAAAGACTTAGCAGGTCTCTGGGGCCAAGGTTGCGCCGCCTACCTTTAAAAAAGGAAAACTTCATTTGCAAGCCTAATCAAGTGTGAATGTCACAGAGACCCCGGCAGGGTCGTGGAAGGCTCATTTTGTTCAGGGAGGATGAGAGGGCTTCAGAGGCTCCCAGTTTTGCTCTACTGGAGGGTGTGGAGTTTTAAAGATGCCTATTAAAACCATTAACTAAGACATCCGTAATCCACATTGGGTTGCAATGAGTGGGTGGCTCTTAAATGGCAGCCCGGAGACTTTTCACTACACAGGTTTCATGCACTGAGCCTCTGAAACTGGATGGAAAATAACTACTTTTTAACACAATATGCCTTTCAAGGTTCAACTTATTCTTCTGGTCATTTTCCTGCTTTATTAAAAAAAAAAAAAAAAGATCACAGTACATTTGCAACACACGCTCTCGGAAGCAGGGACAAAGCACAACCGTGACTCGCTTCTACTGAGCCGCGCCAACATCGCGCTGAACTGCTCAAACGTGCAAGTCTTCAGTAATTTTGTAGCTCTTACATAATGTAGGAGTCACCGTCGTTGGAGACTCTTCTGCTCCTATTTTTAATGCCCTGTTCAGAACGAAACAGTGATGCAGGTCTAATCTGAGGTGGCTGAATGGGTCAACACAAGTCACCTGACATACCACACTGAGCACTTTGAATCATTATTTATTCAAGTTAGATATCATAGAGCCAATACAGTTTTATTTGCAGACCTCACTGCATTCGGCTCAGGTAGTTTCATTTAGTCTTTTTGGCTTTAAAGGACACCCGTGTATAAATTATGATGACTGAGAGGCTCATGTTCTGCACAGTTCTGTCCGATCGTCCACATGGATCCTGTAAACACACTTTTTTGAAACCTGGTCTCAGGGTGGAAACATCAGAAAACTCCGCCCTCTGGTTCTCGTGTGGACGGTGAATCCTCATACTTATGGTATGGATGACTCCATCGCCCCACCCCTCCACCTCTAGCCTTCGACCTCTGAACCCCGCGACGTCTCATAACAACAACAACAACAATGGCGGACTACGTGCTTGTGTTGGTGTTTCTTGCAGCTTCCTCTCCTTGTAGTCGAGTGTGAGTCGCAGCAGCAGTTCCACCTCATTATCGCTCCACACAAACCATTCTGGTTTCCTTGCACTGTTATTTTCATCTTCTTCTTGTGTTCGGTTTCTTCTTCT
>OMLP01022987.1:0-11774 GCA_900302685.1 Spondyliosoma cantharus | reverse complement strand
TATGCATTTGAAAAATTGATTTCTATAAAAGACAGAATAAGAGAAAGCCATCAGGTCACTCGGTGAGGCCTGAAGTGAGTGAGTTTTCAATCAATCAATCAATCAATCAATCAATCAAAGCTTTATTGTCATTTTGTTGTACCAACAAGCAGCACAACAAAAATGAGATTACGTTTCTCCAGGATCAATAACAGAAGACAATAAATAACACACAATATATAAATATAATAATTTAAAACTAAAACTATGACTAAGGGCTCGTGAAGTGCATCAGTGCACATGCTCCAGATCAGCAGTTCATCGATCTAACAGCTAGTGGAAGGAAGCTGTTGATAAGTCTGTTAGGTCGGCCTTTGTGACTCCGGAACCGTTTTCCTGATGGGAGCAGTTCAAAGAATGTGTGGAGAGGGTGGGAGGCGTCCCTGATGATGTTCAGTGCCCTGCTTTGGAAGAGTTCTTGGACAGAGGGGAGGGAAACTCCGATGACACTCTCAGCTCCTCTAACAATCCTCTGCAGGGCTTTTTTGTCTGAAGATATCGAGAAACAATACATCAGAACGCTCTCCACCAGACCACTGTAGAAGGTCCTGAGGATGCTGATGGGGAGAGAGGCTTGTGTCAGCTTCCTCAGGAAATACAGTCTCTGCTGGGCCCGTTTCGTGATTCCTGAGGTGTTTTTATTCCAGGTTAGGTCCTGCGAGATCTGCACTCCGAGGAACTTGATGTTCTCCACTCTCCCCACTGTGCGGCCACTGATGCTGAGAGGAGCGTGCTCAGGCTGTGACCTCCGGAAGTCGATGATCATCTCCTTTGTTTTGTCTGCATTGAGCACCAGATTATTTTCTCTGCACCAACACTCTAGGTGTTTAACTTCTTCTCTGTACATTGATTCATCATTTCTATGAATGAGTCCCACCACTGTGGTGTCATTCGCGAACTTGATGATCTGGTTCCCCACCTGTCTGGATGCACAGTCATGTGTTAGCAGTGTAAACAACAAAGGACTGAGTACACAGCCTTGAGGGGATCCAGTGCTCAGCGTGATGGAGTTGGAGGTGTTATTTCCGACACGGACAGACTGAGGTCTCTCTGTCAGAAAGTCTCAGATCCAGAGACATGCGGCGGTGTTCAGTCCGAGGAGTTTCTCCATTAGTCTCTGGGGGATGGTGGTATTGAATGCTGAAATCAATGTACAGGATTCTGGCGTAGGTGTCTTTCTGGTCCAGATGAGTGATGACTGAGTGCAAAGTGGTGGATATTACATCCTTGGTGGGGCGGTTGGGACGATAAGCAAACTGGCTGGCTGTGATGTGTGGTTTGACAAGCCGCTCAAAACATGTCATCACAATTGGTGTCAGTGCGATGGGGCGGTAGTCATTCAGACAGGATACAACTGATTTCTTTGCTACTGGTATTAAAGTGGATGTTTTGAAGCATCTGGGGACGATGGTCTGACTGAGGGAGATGTTGAAGATGTCAGTCAGGACATCTGCTAGCTCACCAGCGCAGGTTCTGAGCACACGTCCCGGGATGTTAACCGGGCCCCCCGCTTTCCGTGGGTCGACTTTACACTCCCATCCTGTAAAATCACTAATGTTACACAGTAGCGCTGTCAGTTGGAACTGAGAAGCTACTTCAGTTTTCAGGGTAAAGAAAAAATGTTCATGTAGCTAAATGCATTACAAGAACACAAATACAGAGTGGCAAGTGGTTTTTATATGCTGTGATGCAATCGTTGTTGTACCCCCTCTCTCTCCTAGCACTCCCTCACTAATTTCTAATGTCAGATCCTTCTTTAAGTATTCATTATAAAAAGAAAAAACAATCACATGTTGCCTCTAAGAGGGAAGGTTCCGTTATTGATAAAACAGCTAATATTTCTGAGCAACAATGTTCAGAGCATGCATCGAACGATCATTAAATGTCCAGCATAGTTGTTGTGGGTTTTCTTTTTTTCTTTTGCAGTACAGCATTCTGGAAAATCATGTGTGTAACCCTAAAACCCTAAAATTATTAAATGCATTTACAAAATATATTATTAAATAAAAAATATCTTGCACAGTGAACATAAGCCTTTGATGACAGCTAACACTGGGGAGTCTTAACTCTGTGAAACTGTTCTAAAAATAAAAGTGTTTACAGGGTTTTAACCCGCACAAAATACAGTGAACCCATAAAGTCTTTATGAAACCACTAAGATATGTAGACCAGTTGATTTGAACCTCTTCTGTTCATCACAGTGACAGTTCTCCTCTCCCCTTGTAGGTCTTCAAGGCATGAAACTGTAGCTTTCCTACTCTTCTCCCTGTGGCTCTCATCTGTGGCTCTTTAAGAGACAGTCAAGGTTGAAAACAGACAGCTTCCATTAGGGGATTTCATGCTCGCATAGTTTCATTCACCTCAGATTCAGACACAGAGAGCACAGGTGCACAAAAATCGAATTTGATAGATTTCCTCTTTTCAACTTTCCTCCTTTCGGTTCCTCTGGGGAGCAGTTAAGGTGCTGTGACATTCTGCATTGAACAACTACAGGTAGAATGAAACCAGAGTTTGACTTTATCTCTGAACATAGGTTGCTGACCTGTATCTTTGTGTGTTTTTAATGTAATGTGTACATTTATAAAAACTTTTATTTTGCAGAATCAACAGAGAAGAAATTCAAGTACAACAAATGGAAACCTTTTCTTTACCACAATGTTCCCACTGCTCTCTGTGGCTAAGGAATGTCAAAAACGACATGATTTGACTGGAAATGAAGAGGTTTCATGAACCACATACAATTCAACATAGCCTCAGTGGGTGGCTTCAGTTCATCTGAGGCCCTTTGGCCTTTAGCAGGGTGATCTCTGTACACAAAATCGACACATAAAGCACATTGTATTAATGATACGGTGTCATATTTTGCTATTTTGATTTCCACCTCACTGTCACGTTATGATATTAACTGTAATAAAGCCTTTTGTCAGATGCCTGATTGGAAAAATACTGGACCTCAAATTCAAAAGAATTGCTGTGATACATGAATTTAGTCACTGCATGTCAGAGTAGCTCTTTCCCTGAACTGGAGAATCAATATTTCTACTTTAGTGCTTGATTTAAAACCTAAAATGATCATGTTATTGAATTATTTTATCACTGGAGTAATATGTATTCATGATCTGGGTTTTAGCCATGTGGGAGTCAATGGGAACTAAGCTCCGATAAGGTGAAAACAGTAAAATCAGAGATCTGTGAGGTCACTGTGACTTCACTACATAACATGGTCCAAGTCCATGACCATCACACACACTTCTTGCAACAACTGTATCAAGTGGATCACAACAACAGTTAATGAGACTAACAGTACATGGTCACTGTCATTCAAGAGAGAATATGATGAATAGTTCCTCTGGAAACATGTTTCTTTTAATCTATTTATGCCTTTTATGTAAAAAACACATACTATAGTAACAGTTACATCCCAGACTCCTGATGTCGACTCATCGTTGTAAAAGCCTGTTGTTGTGTGAGCCTCTTACCTACCAGCACCTGTTTTAACACACTGTTTCAACAGATTTCACTATTTACACCAAATATTTGTACAACAACTTTTTAGTTTGTCCCTCTGATGTAGGTGTATATTTGCATACAGAGTGGGGAAGTGAGATCGAATCACAAAGGGGCCCCTCAAGACACATTTTGAGAAGCATTTAATGTTGAGTGTGAATTGATCCATTCAGCTATGATTTATTTATTCATCATTGCCCCCAATTTTAGTTATTTAATAACCCCCCACAAAACTCAGATTATAATTTGAACCCTGTTAATAATCTCTGGTAAATGTATTTCTGCATCAGTGAGTGGAAGGGAAAAGGCAAACTGAAATGATCAAACTATAACAACAGACTGAAAAGTCTGGAGATATGAAATGGTGGTGCTTAAACTTCTTTTAACAGGGGAGTAATGAAGAAACATGAGAAAATCAGTTCCTACTAAGAGAAACATGCTGGACGTGTTGATGCTGGTATGTCATGCGCTGGTGTGTACAGAAAGTAAACATGACTTTATACCTGTGCCTCGTGTGTCTGTGTTACTGGCGCTGGTGAGCAGATTGCCATCTGTGCTTCCACTTAAGACACACTGACCTGTCTGTGTCCTCGGCAGAGTGGACAGGCGGTTGTCAGGTTGTATCTGCCCTTCATACTCACTGAGCTTTAACAACTTGGTTTCAGCAAAGCAGCGTTTGCCACCAGGCTGCTGCTGATGGAGGGGCATGGGCATTGGCCCTCTCTTGCCCATAGATACTCTCGCAGGATAAAGCGGCTCCAGAGGAGAAGTATGACTCATCAAGCTACGGTGTAGGGCATGCATCTGCACACACAAGAAGCATAAATCATGCTTCTATACAAAGTAGGCTACAGTAAAGCTTGATTTACATCCTTGCGACTTGTCAAAGACATAATGCAATTCGACTATGTGTGTTAATTAGTGAGTTTTAGAGAAATTGATTTAGGTGTATTTTTTTTCATTTTAGACAGAACCAAGCTAGCCAGGCCAAGCTAGGCTAACAATGTCCTGCAGATGACAACTGTCCCCTTGTGCCGTTGAACAGGTAACCAAATCATAATTGATCCGGGTCACATTTCTCTCAGAGAAATATCAAAAGCTGTTTTAAATACACTGCACTCAGTGACTGAGCAATACTTTGGTTCTGTGGTGAACAGTGGCTTCAGACATAACAGCAGCGCAGTAATTGAAATTTTCATGAACTGCAGATTTGACTCAGTCGTTTCATGTAGAGTGAAGAACAAAGCAACTACAAGAGTGAGTAGATTGAGCAGATGTGGTGAGTGGAGATACGGGTGGAGCTGTTAAAGATAATCATTCACACAAGGCACAGATTAAGAAAGCAGAGGCCCCTGGGCAAACAAATCTTGAAGGCCCCTCTAACCCACCACACCACTGTGTGTGCACACATGCCAATAATGTAAGTTTATGTTTTTTCTCTTGGACACACCTGTTACCAACAAGAATTTGACTCTGACAGGCCACAGCCTCTGATTACATCCTGAAGGACAACAACACCTGTACATCCCTTCTATTATAATCTATTAAGATTCACACCACATGACTGCAGCCATACTTCCATGATTCACATTATTTTATTATTCACGCACATTATATTATTGTATTTCCACTGTTACAACTATCACTAAGTTTGATTTGGTCATACTAAACCCTTAATTCACCGCGTTACATGTGAAAATATAAGGAGTCTGCTGGTGATCTGGCAGCTGTTTCTGGCTAACAAAAAGGTCCTGGTGTGTTTGTAGTATGTAGGTGAAAAGTGAAAGATACACTGTAGGGCTGACAAATTGGTAGCCTACACACCAGCGGGTCTCCCACAAGCAGTAACCCTATGCAATTCCCACGGTCACCCGACTCATCATAATGTGGACACAGCCAGCAAACCCATTGTAATATTTTTTCTTATTTGCAAATAAAGTAATTTTTGATTTGATATGAAACCAAAGCAGAGACAGGAAGTGGCCACAGTTGATGGGGTTTTGGAGGCCCCTAGAGGTCAGAGGCCCCTGGGCACTGGCCAAATTGGCCTGGTGGTTAATCCCTGTTTATTACACAAACCCCACCAACCCCACCTCCATCCCAAGACTAAATGCCCCTTGGATTGACACTGTGTTTGTATCTGCTCCCTCTCTGTCTCTCAAGAGAAAAGCTTAACAGTGCCATCTTTGATAACACCGTCAAACACTATCACAAACCTTCATTATGATTTACGCTTAAGAATTGACGACAGCTCCTCAGGGATGCAGGCTCTCTTTCTGCTTTCACGATATTGTAATCTCCACTCTGGCCATGTATAGGTTGAGTGATTCAACAGACCTTATCTAAATTGTAATGCAAATGATATGTGAACACATGCATGTAACCAGCTGAAGGAAGGAAAAGAGATTAAAAGGGAACAAGTGAAAGGCAGTGATCTGACTTGCACAGCATAGGCAGTGACATTCGTGGGTGTATGAGTGAGAGACAGCTTAAGAAGTATATGAAACAACACATCAGTCATCTACAGGTGGAGACAGACAGGTGGGATTCACAGTGTCAGGCAGCATGGTGCCAGCTCATTTGGCGAGATGCTCCTGCTGCTGTAGAAAGAGAAGAGCTGAAACATACAGAAACGTACTGCTGACCCAGAGGCAGTTTGAAATTCAACAATGAGGAGTAAAATAGAAATCTTTCCCAAAAAAAGAAAAAGAACACTGGAGGTCCATTTTCCTGAGGCCTGCACTTCTAATTTATATCGTATTCCACTTAATGCCAATCACACTGTATTCAAAAATTCTGTTTCATATACAGGGTGTGAGTGCAGGTAGTAAGAAAACACACTGTCAGAGACTATTTGCAGTAATGAGGACTCTCAGGAAACCAGTGTTTTTGTATAAACTGTATCCCATTTGCTACAAATTCTGTGTATCTTACATTATCAACACACCATTATACTTGACTGAATAGGTAGATTTCCTGTGACTCCCAGAACAACATATATCACCGTTCTAAAAACAACATGACCGTTACAGTGTACCAGCAACAGTCTCTCTGATCGATTATGTATTCTCTCGTGACGATGATGATGGATAACACTTTGCTGTTCAGGAGATGCGGTGCGTTGAATCCTACCACTATTTAGTTAATTCGAAATTTCAATATCAGGATGATGTGATAGGGCTGTAGGTCTACCCGGTTTAGGATCTTATCAGTTAAATCAGATTTAATTGTTCAATAAAAAGATTCAATTATTTGTCTTTTTTCAGCTCAGCCTTTCTTCGTCATCTGTGACGTGGAAGCATCAGATTTCCACACAGTCAGAGTAAGTTGAAGTAATTTGGTTATAAGATCGCAGCGCTCCACACAGCGCCTCTCTTGCCAGCTGCAGACAGCGCTGTCAGAGCAGGACTGGCGTCACCCATTTTGGGGCCCTAGGCAATTTCGGACCTGGTGCCCCAAAATTGTACATTCTCTCACCAGGTCATGGCCATGAGTGTTGTCATTTGGATTTTTTTAACTGGTGCAGCAACTAATATAAAATGTATATTTATAGTTACCTTTATCTATAATTCCTCATTGAGACATTATCCATGTGCATTTTTGTAAGCTTCTGTTTTATCCTGTTTTTGTAATGTACTCTACTTGACAATATCAATCTCCAGTTGACTGGCTCATGAACTTTCTGCGGGCAGCCAAAGATGTGCCAGTGTTTTGTTTTCACATTTGAGATTTAATTTGTTTTTTATTTGTTTAATTTTCAAAACATTTTCATCCAACATAAAACCATCAATACAACCAGAAATCCTCAATTTTATTGGGGAGCCACTAAATTTCCACTCAAATGACCATCTGTGGGCCACAGGGACTCACTGCATTGAAAACCTAGCAACATCACCATGTTACGTTGCATTCGGAGGTCGATACTTCTCGACTAGCAGGACGGCGGCGAGCGGAACAAACAACTGCTAACTCTGTGTAGACGTACAATGTTCTCAATGCTCGTGTTCATGTGTAGAGACCCTGGTGACACTACGAGCAAAGTTTCATGTTGTCTCGAGCCTTCTTAGTGTTTTACGATAGCATCAAAATCTCTATTTTTAAAAGTGCCCCTAGCACTCCCAAAACGAAAATAAGGTCAATCTTAAAAGTGGTGCTTTTGTCGTAATTTTGCTTTTAAACGAACATTTGACTATGTTAAATTCACAAAAAGACCCTAGGTTGCATTTTGCCGAGAGTTTCACTTTAACTGAACATACAAGTGTTTATGCATTTTGTAGCCCATTTACTACAAATGAAAAACACTTATACATTACTGCTGGGTGCTTTCCAAGGCATAGCATAGTGTTTTTCCTTCCCCCCAGGCAGCAGTAAGCTAATCTGTTACAGTGCATAATGCCTGATTTTATTTATCGTGTCTTGTGTTACTGTAGCTCTCTGGTGCAAAAAAGTATTACATTAAAGTAAACAGGATCATTTCCATTTTCCTCAGAGTAAGAGCCGCCAACAACACAGCAGATAGACATGATGCCAGTCAGCCTTCATTTTCCCAGGGTTAGAGTCCTGTGTTCATGTCCAGTGAGAGGTCAAAAGTAAATGATGAGTTATTGTAACTTACGAACGTAATGAAGTTATGCCACATACTTTATGTAAATTAAGTTACGTATGTAATGGAGTTATTTTAACTCGAACCACAATGTTTTTGTAAACCTAACTGGTGATGTTATTATCGTGTCCCCAGGACACACAGGTGGTCATTTGAGTGGGTCCCAGGGAAATTTAGTGTAGTAGATTCCCCCTTCCCAGCTCCCAAGCACCGGCTAACCTAACCAACAAAGTATTACTGCCATTTAAAGGTTTATCTAAAAACGCAGAAGAATCCACAGGAACTTCGAGGGGCTGGCGTTAGAACAGAAAACATCATGTCAAGATGACTGAGATATGCACACAGTGCACAGATGGTTGGAAACGGTGGTGAGCGGATTTTCTTGACATCATTTTTTCATTCATAATTATTTCAATCGGATATGTTCAAATATGTATATGTATGTATGTTGTTCTCAGCATTATCAGAGAAATAATATGTGGATGCATGGAATGTGATTTCACAGCGTCCTTTCGTATTTATAATGTGTTAGAGATGCAGGATGTCTTTCTACTTGCTACACATGAAGTGCATGCACATGATTGGCACAGTCCTGGAGGGGAAAAAGTTCTGAATAAATAACACTTGAAATTATTCAAACCCAAACCAACCAGCTACTTACGCAAGAAAATGACCAAAATCTCAGATTTTGTGGCACATGTTGGTTTCAGGTTACGTAGCAGCACCCATGTCGGGGTTAAGTATTTGGCTGTGTTCTATTTTTTTTGCACCAAAACAATTTCCTAATTGCCTTCTAATTCCAAACAGTGGGAGACAATATGATCAGACCATATTCTCTCTCTGACTACATCTTCCGTACTACATGTGTATCCTAAATATGCCTTTGGCTATGCGCCAAGTCTATTATGTATCATTATCTTGGTACATAATAAGATAGTCATTCATGTGAATCATGACTTGCTGTCTGTTTTGTTGTGCGATAGAAATGCTGCTAATGTCTTGTGGGACAGTGCTGCAAGTTATTTACACAATGATGTACATATCTTGTTCTTTTAGATTAACAGTGTACTCCTGGGATTAAGTGTTGCATTTTTAATAAAGTTTGGGAACACATAAGAAACACTTTTTAAAAAGAACAGTCAAAATCAAAGCATTAAAGCAGCAGAGGCAGAGATGTTAGAGTTTTAGATCCCTAGTTGGGTTGAGCTTAAAAATACTGGACCCTGCACTTCCCATAATGCAACTGCAGAGCATGAATGTATTATAGGTCACCATCAATGCAAGCCTGTGAAGGCATGAGACTGCAAATCTAATTACGCTGCTGATAGACATGCCTATAGACTACACTAATAAAGTGCATGTTGTGCACAGACTTTCACATCTCTTGATATGGTTGAATATTATTTCTGGCCTACGTGATTCAAGTAAAATAACTGTTTTTTTTTCTTCACAATAAGTTCTTTCTTTGTTTGTTCAGTTGCCAACTGATAAAAGTACAATGTCACGTTGTATTGCAGTGAATTGTGCTGACTTAGATCAGTGAAATCTCGGAAAGAAAATTCACCCTAACTCTCTAAAAGCCTGAAGAAAGTCTGCTTTATGGCCCTTGTGGACTGGATTACTTGTGAGTTTGGAGCCATAGAGCTGGATATGTCCTCTCAGTCATGCTTCCCATTTTGTCCATTGGCCACTTGCAATATTGCAGCAAACGCCTCCGCTGGGCCCAAAATGCATTTTACACATAGACAGCCATTACAAAAGAGACGTCGACAAGTTGACAGGGTTGATTATGACTTTCAACTATGATTTTTGATTCAAGGTTTTATATTTGTAACTATCCTCGAGCCCAGAGAAGTGATTTAAAAATCAGTGGCGTCATCACAAAGTAAAGTGTATGGGCAGAGGGGAAACTCTATTGCACATATTCAGTGAGAAGCATAACCAGGAAGCTAGAAAGCTTTTTCTTGCGTGTGTGCCAGGCGAGCAACTCTTGTTGGACTGAAAAGGTGTCCTCTTTAGGTGCCTCTAGACATAGTTAATGTTATGAGACTAAATCAAAAAGTAAAGTTGGCCAAACAGCTGAACAATGATCTTAAACTCACTGTAAAGCTCCATACAGCTGAGGGCAGCTGCAGCCTCAGTGATAATTCTCTTCAGGTTCATCATTACAAGTGACCACTTTAATAGTCGCGTTGTCATTTGATACACAGTAAAAAATGCAATCAAGGTTGCCTTAATACGGAAGTTTTGTATCTTTAGGACAGTAGACAACAATTCCTTTCCTCCAACACATGAAGAAACAGGATCATCATCTCAGATAAACTTCTTCACTGAACCTCTCCTCTCTAAACATTTAAGGACTAGTTGTCCTTGTTCTAAAACTGATTTTGTCTATAAATGATACCAAAATATGTATTGATAAAAAAAATACATTGAAAACATGAAAATAATCTGCTTGGGTGACATCATTTCACCATTTTTTTCTTGATACAAGTTCAGTGACCTGCATTTTTTTTTCAGAAAAAATCTTGTGACAAATGTACTTACTGTAAGTCGCTTTGGACAAAAGCGTCTGCTAAATGCCCTAAATGTAAATGTAAATGTACCTTGGCTTAATATACTGACATATATTGTTTAGACAATTCCTGTTTTCCTTTTTCATTCTGATTGTATGGTATTTTATATTAATCTCATAATATAAAACATAATAATGTAAGAAAGTGCACTATTGCCTCTGCCCACTGTCAGAAAGCTTCCTTGATTCCAAAATGGTCTTGAAGACTGAACCTGAGACCAAATGGTGACCTCACATGGAGGCTTTTACAGCATAAAACGGGAAAAACTCACTTCAGTATGAGCTACTGCAACAAGAGCCAGAACACTATTGCTGCTTGATTTGATTTGTACCTGCCCCAAAAGCATGACATATGTAAATGAATATACTTCATGTTCAAATCCAGATCATACAGCAGAATCAAATGTGAGCAATAAACGCTACTGAGCAGAGTAGGCCTGTGAGCCCCCGACCCCCTCACACAGCTTCAGTTTGAATGGACACGACTGCAGAAAAATTTCCACTGCTGAACACTTGTAGTGTTTTCTGTCTTCTGTCTCACTCTCTTTTTTCCACCACTGACTTTTTGTGGGAGATGGAGCTGAAAGGGAAGCCCTTTGCAGATGCCATACCATATAACTCATGATAAGCTTGTAAAAAAACAAAGGCACTGACTGACTCACCATGAGAAACACACTGACTATTCACTGTCACTGTGTCAAAAATATGTTTCAGTTCCTAACAAAGAAGGCCAGTCTTCAACAGTTGTCATATGCATATGACAATCCATGACAGAACTCAAAGAGCTGTGTGGCGGCTGATTTAAAAGCTGTGTAACCGATAAAAGGGAATGCAGTATGGGGTGAGGAGCAGCCTGGGATAGTGACTGTTGGAGCTGACCCATGACTATGGCCACTGCACGAGGGTCAAAAGCTTTTATAAGAGCTTGAATTATTATTGCGACTGCATACAAGGTCTTATAGGGATTAGGCTACATTATAGAGATGCAGGCGATGAGTCAGAAAACGGTTTGATTTGATTTGAATTGTAAAACAAAAATAGCTTGAGGTC